>JABUQX010059358.1:12500-30000 GCA_015478945.1 Trachelipus rathkii | reverse complement strand
ATATACCTAGTATATATATAATATATATATATATAATATTATACTATATATATATAATATATATATAGTAGTATAGATATGTATAATTTATATATATATATATAGTATTATATATATATATATATGATATATATATATATATATATACATCATACTATATCTATATATATATATTTATATATATATATTATATAAGTATAATATATTATATAATATTATTCATTATATATATATTATTGTGTATATATTTATATATATTATTATATATATATACTATCATATTATTATATATTATACTATATATATATACTATATAGTATAATATATATTATATATATATATATGTTATATATATTATATATATATATAATATATATATATTATAGTATAGTATATTAGTGTTTAGTTATTATTATTATATATTATTATATATAAATTATATATATTTTATATATTATATATATATATATATATAATATATATCATTATATTATATATAACATATATATATATATGTTATATCTATACTTATATTATATCTATATATATTATATGTATAATATAAATTAAAATTATTATACAATGAAAAGAATAATAAACACAAAATATAATGAAATGCAAGAAAATACATAAAAGTTATATATTAATAAATAAACTAAATAATGGCGTAATAAACTAAAAAAAAAAAAGGGTATATTGCCTTCAATACTGATCGAGATCAATACTATTCCATTTAATGTTCGCAATATATGATAGAACCCATTTATTATTATATAGTAGTTCTAATAAAGTATATAAATTAATATAACATTAATAAAAAGTATAGAATCAGTATAAAAATTAAAATACACTGTAAATTGTGAAACTTATGTTCAAGAAATATAAGGTTTTGATATATGCAAATAGTAGATATATAAAAGTAAATATCATAATAGTATGGCTATATACTAATATTAAAATAGTATATATAGATATATAATGACTATATTATATAATACTTTATATATATAAAAGTATTAATAATTCGTAATTATATATATACCATAGTATATAATAATTTGAATTACTAAATACTCAATAATTATAATAAGGTTCATCGGAAAGTAATAAGGAGTATAAAAAATAATATATTATATATCTTAAATAAAAAATAGAGTTAGGGAATAAAACTAAGGTGAATATATTTACTTTCTTTAATAATTTATAAAAACAAAGTGAATCAATTGAAAATCAATTTATGATAACAGATGTAAGATAAGATTAATCATCAAAAGTAAATTATGGTGAACTACTGACTGGAAGGAATATACAAAATATTTATACTTAATATAAAATATAAAAACGTAGAACTGCATAAAGCAGCTTAGTCAAAAATAATGATGTATATATATAGTTTAATCTATAAATATAAATAGTATTGACTGCTATTATTAAATATGGTAACTGAATAATAATAAGGTAATGTATATGAATATAAGATGTATGTATGAGGAATATACTAAAACTCTATAACCAATAATCTGCTTTAATATTAATATTAAGCATAATTTGAAAAATTATATGTAGCGATATTATAATATTAATGAGATTATGTATTGCTGGGTATTATAATTTATAATAGTCGTAAAATGAACATATAATAGTGTATATAATATTTAAGATGAAGTATTATAATAATAAATATGAGTTAAATTAATAATATAGGGAGAGGAAACATATAGATATATTATGGCAGTTACAGAAATAAAGATTGCTAAAAAATAAAATCAATTAAGTATAAGCCAATCTAGGCAAATACGTTAAACATATATTATAAAGGATTACGTATAAAAATCGCGAAATAATTGGACTTGAAAATAATGGTTTAATTAGCAAATCTAATATAGAATTTGTTAATTAATTATTAACAGAATAAATAATAGGTCAATAAGCATAGTTTAATAATAAGAGATAACTAAATATAGTTATAATCTTCATAGAATTTTGCAGATGTCAGCGACATTACTAATGTAATGCTAGGTATTATCAGAATAAGTATAAATAATACCTATAAACTTGAATTTCATGTAAAGGTAGTAGTTGCTCCTGACTCACTCTTAGACTTTTCTCTGAGTCAATCATATTTTCTAACTCTCACAGAAAAAGACTTGCAACTCTTGCTGCAGAAGACCATGATGGTAACTTCACAGCAGAAGACTTCGCGTTCGTTGTTGCATCTACAATTAATCCCATTGAAACCAAATGATGATAAATAAATAAGTAGTAAATAAATTATAAAATTTAAGTTTTAATTGAGATATCAACTGGCGGTAAATATTAAATATTAAACAGGTAAATTAAAAAGGAAATATCATACTAATTAATATATGTGTTTTAGTCCTGAACTACAGTTACAAGCGACACTAGGCAATTATATATGTTGCTATATTAGGATCTAAGGATGTTTGCATTGTGATAAGGATTGTATAGATCGTCTTAGTTCGCTGGCGGTTGTCGATCAAGTAGGACTTTGATAAAAAGCGCGGTGTTTAATATTATATATTAAAAGTGAAAACTTATATTCTAATGAAATATGAAAGTCTCTTTTGTTATTAAATATTTTGTAAACTAATATAATTTATGATACACATATAAATACTAGGTCGATAAAGGTTAGACTAGAATAAGATAATATAGAAGAGAGTATTAGTAAGTTCCCTGATATTGTACGCGAATATTTTATTTTCGTGAGTCGAAATCTAGTAGATAGTTTGGATGAGGTAACTAGTTGAGATTGACTATTTGCAGTAAGGTGTTGTAATAAGATCATCGGTAGTAAATGAAAAAATGTAGATTATCAAATATATAATAGTATGTAAATATACGGTAATACAAATGATAATGTAAGTCATATGTCCACTGTGAAGTGATCAGTCATGTAATGTATTGAGCAATGTTGGAAACAAGTATTTGAAGTTAAAAATATTTATTATAGTATATATGATTGAAATGGAATAATGAATTCTCATAAATATAGTAAGTTAATAAATAGCAGTATGATTCTATATATAATTAGTAAAATAGTTATGGCTAATGAATAGTTAAATTATAATAGAGTGAGGCTGTGACATAAATATTAATCTCTATGGGAATAAAAATCTACTAAGGACTAATCTTATAGTGAGTAATATCTTATAAAGATTTAAACTAAATTGAGGGATGTTCTAAGTCATTAGTTATCGATATTAATAAAATGTGTATATCTAACGAATAACTTATGTATAATAGTATAGTAAATATAATAGTCTATATACGATATAAAACTAAGTAAATTGTTTTTGTACAGAAGAAGGTCCTTAATTAATGAAAGTAATAATAAATTATTTAAATATGAATTATTAATATAAGAATATAGATACATGTGAATACTATATAAGTATGATTTGTAAAGTAAGGTGAAGTATCAAATAGAAAGGGTTTAAAAGTATATAGAGTGAGAATAACGTCAAATTACTAATTGGATATAAATATTAAAAATGTAATGACATTATGAAAGTTAAATATAATGATAGCTATGCTATATTGTGTTTTATAGCAATTGTACTAATACTATGTACTATAGTAATGGTCTTATAAAAGCAATGAAATCAATCCAGTCTGATAAAACCAAAAATAGAAAGGTGATTTTAAAAGACCTTAAAAATGACATTACACGCGATATAAAGTGAATATATAGATAAGCTATTACAAATAAGTATAAAAGTGTAATGTCCATTAAAAAGATCGTTGGGTTAAATAATAACTATAAAATAAATTAATTGTAATAATATAATAATATATTTATATATATATAATAATATATATTGTTATATAATATACTATTATATAATATTAATAATCGGTAAGATATCATAGTGACCATCAATGTTTCCAAATAATAACTCAATTTGATCAACCCTACATATAATTAGATCATTATAACTAACTACTAAATGAAAAGTGTACTATATTACCAAGGCTCATATTAAAAATCTCTCATAGTGTAATTGCTTTTTATCACTTTAATTTAATTATACAGTATACTCAATCACCTTTAACTCACCTAAGAGTATGTAGTTAGTTAGTATTATGTTAAATTCACCTTTCAACTAATAGTCATTTTCTTCTACTACTTTAATTTTATCACATTTATAATTATATAATTGCACACTTAATAAATCATCTAACCTCATAATCTGAGGAAACTAAAGGTAATAGATATGATTATTAATATAATATAAATATTACTTAACATTCATTATTCTTCTTGTTACTTATAACTAAATCACGCAAATGTTTGTTTTTCACCGAAATCGATTCATAATTGGCATAAAATAAATATCAGTACAATCAAGGAAATCATCTAAAAGTACCTAAACTCTCAAAAGAAATGATCTAATATAGTCATACATAATACATATATAACTAACTGATTAATAATCATTAATGTCCATAAATGATAAAGTAAATAGAAAAACTAATTAATAAATATTCTTTTAATGAATATACTAAAAAATAATGTATTATAATAATCAGAAAATAAGTCTTAAAATTATCTATTAATGAAATGAGATAGTATATATTAACTCATACGTTAACTCACCATGGGCTTCATCAGTATAAAGTCTTAAGATACTAATTAATATGATCTAAATACTTAAAGTAAATATAATAAATGTGGCATATAATTAAGAAATCCTAATACAAAATTGTTGTTAATTAATCTGACAATTCATTATCAGATCAAGAAGGTAATTTGTACTTTCCTCTAATATTAAACATCATAAAGACCACCATATATAACTAACAATTTCCTACAAACTATTGCTCCCAAAAGGCACAGTAATTGTGAGCTACAATCAAACCCTAATTATCCCCACCAAGATCTCATGAAAAATATTCTCTATCTCAACATTTCAATTCTATTATAATTTCTAAAAATATTTTTTAATTCATTAGATACATCACAGCTATCCATTACTAATGAAGTCAATGATATCATATATTTCAATCTTAAGTTAATCAATAATCTGGTGGTTTACACCCACCTGCAAAGTCATGACATACTAAATATACCGAGTACTAATAATATCTATCTATTCTAACTATATACTTGGTATGACATATATATATATAAATTTTAATCTATTAAACAATATCTAATGATATAAAATTAATAAATAATTTATATTAAATAAAATTAAAAAAATACAATAACATAAAATGAAATAATAATTGGATAATCAATAAATTATTAGAAAAATAAACAACCAAAGTTATAACAACATTATAATATTCTCATATACTTAATTAATCTAATATCAAATCATCTCTTACTTATCATATCTGAAAATATATGAATTAACCTAATAATATCCTTTCTTGTAATACAGTCATATCTCAAATATACTACTTCACATTTCTAAACAATCTCAATATGCCATTATCATTAATAATAATATTCTCTAATTACTATCACAGTAACTAACTAAATTAATGCAAGCTAAGTAATTATTACTAAATTAATTTGTAACTTCTGTCGAGAAAATAATTATGTTCCTAAATTTGTAGTCTCAATTCATAATTAATAAATAATCATTAATAATATCAAATGATAAATAAACAAATAACACAAATAATCAATTAATAATCCTAATTAAAAATGAATAAAAGCTAATATAAAATATATTATCAAATTAAATTATTTTATAAGTTTAGAATATTAATAAATAATTAATAAATTCCTTTTATGTCTTATATAATCACAAGGGATCTTAAATAATTAAAAATAAATTCCCAATAATATCATCATCTAATACCCCAAAAATAAATTAGACAAGGCCACATTTAATAGTATTTATTCTAAAGGTTTCTCTCCTGGAGTACTATGCGCAACTTGACAGAACTTTTCAAAATGTTCATGCAGAAATAGATCAATGTACTAATATAAATCTAATTCTCCACTCTAACTTAACAATCTACAATTAATCAAATACTAAATTAACTAAAACTCCTTTACTTTCGTTAACTAATATATTACATAAATCGATCAAAACATATATCTTGTTTAATATAAACAATAAATTAATCATAATGTTATTCATACTTACAATATTAATAAGCATTTCATGAGGCAAAGTCTCTCTAATTTCTTTCGAGAGAGAGTAATAACAAGAATACATTAACACCACACACCCCTCACCACCAGAGATAATGTTGAGCCTAAATAACGTACAACACCTTATATATGTTACTATTTTATTCCAATTTTAAATGATGTAGTGTGTGATCACACTAACATTTATTGTATAAATTAATTATCAAAGAAATTCTAGTTGAATAAAATGTATTTTTTTTTTTTTTTAAGATAAAAGAAGCATTATGAGAGATTCGTTACTACATTCTTAACAATTCTAAACATATTCCTCTGCTATCTTAGTATTCGATAATCAACACTTTTACTTTCTTCAACTATGAGCCTTCTAATTAATGAGTGGCACCGATTTTTTCGTTTGCTTTCAATCTCTAGCCAGAGAACAGAGGAGATCGTTCTATAAACGCGAGCGTCTTAGAATAAGACGTATCTAAGACCACGCGAGATATCAACGTTGATAGGAAACTGAAGTTCCAACTCCTTGAGTGTAATTAATTGGTGGTAGATTAAAGACCATGATCGCACAAAAATCCCTAATAGTACGATATAAACATATCAATGCAACATTACTCTCCTGGATTAATTGTCTAAGATCTATATCACGAACGAGTGATTAAGCAGAGAGATCAAAACTCAATATACCATCTCAAAATGTGTTGCCTAATGAGCATCGTCCTAACCAGTTGTTTCCAACCAATTAGTCGGCAGGTCCCCCCGAATGGTAATAAACTACCATTTTCAAGATTCCATTAAATTGAACCAACCAATGAATCGAAAAAAAAGAAAACAACAACAATTGCTATTCTCAAAAGTGTGTGGATTAATGTGCTATTGACGATGCCCCCTATCTTTGTATTAAAAAATTTCTATGAATTATAGTAAATAATATTAATATCATCGCTCTAAATAGTCTATATTTAGGTGAGTAGCTACTAACTTACATCAATAAAAATTATTTAACAATAAAACATTTCCATAATGAATAGCACAACAATACAAGACTAACAATATAAATATATAACTCAAACAATTAATCTACAACAATTTATTATGGAAATATGAATTTGAAGTCATCTTCACATCCAAATTAAAATATAACCTGAACTGAATAAAAATTACAGATAAGAGATAGATAAGCTATGAATAATCATCATTCAAAGTCACATCTGTCATAATTAACATAATTCAAGTATTTAACACTCTAAATATATACAAATAAAATCAAAAATAATAATTTCATATAAATAATTAATCTAAACACAACAACAAAATATAATAAATACTAAAATCTGATATGAAATAGCTCAGGAATAATAATCAATATTTAATAAAATATCTATCAATCATCAAGACTAAAAACTCTAAATATCAAAGATACGGAATTTATAAAAAACAAAAAATACTATAAAATTAATAATTACTTCTTAAACTATATCAAAGTACACTCGAATACATATGCTCATCTTTAATTAGCAACTTCTAATAAATAAGTACATCTAACCTAAAATAAAATATAATAAACACCTACCAATAACATCTGACTAAACATACATAAATAAAATAAAAATATTAATCAAAAGTAAATTAAATCAACTGTTATAAGCGTTTATGGTATAAATCATCATTAATATGAAGGACTAGAATATCATTCACAATTCAATGTCTCTCCACACACATTATGCGCTCACCTGTGATATCGATGTAGAAGTTTTAGCAATAGTTAAAGTATTCCTTCACGGGTAATGGCCGCCCTCAATGTTAAGTTACCTATCTAAATCGCCACGCGCTACTGAACGCAAACATCTTAGCACCATCAAACACGACCCACCCCAACACTCAACCTCCCACAACAATATCCAACATCAACCAAAGCTTCAGCAGCCAATAACCACACACCGTTAACTAATTATTCCAACCTATCAATCACAGTCAATGTTACCATCACTCACGTTACCTTAATTATTTTTATAATAACTACACTGATCAATCATGCTAATTTAATGTTTAACACCACTACTAACGACCACTCGTACTCACCTCCCCTATATTCGTACACCCCTACTTAACACTTCATTTACATTAATGTTATCACTCATTTATATAATCATTAACATAAATTACTATCGTATTCTAGTTTTGATAGCTAGTGCCCTCTTTGGAATATACGCTGCTACAATATCAATACCTATGTATTAAATTTAATCACTTGAGTTCAAATAACACAACCACTTCCCGCTTCATCGTTGACCCTCTCCATATACAAACCACCATCTGACTCACCCATTTCTGGTGCGTAACGTAAACTTCATTATCAACCATTTGGTACTCGATCTATTGATCATCCCGCACAACGTTCCTACTGAGCTAGATCAATATCCTAGCGTTTCTTCTTCTGATTAGCACTGGACCGAACGTACCTATCCCTTCTTATCATTTCTATATACAACCACTCTGATATTACCAAGATATGACAAAGGCCTTGCGAACATATCTTTTAACTACGTCTAACAGATGCTCAACTACAGCAATCTTGCTTGGTACAATTCACACTATCTACTACGAAACTCAAGAATCATATTAGTACATCTCTTTCTGTATAGAGCATAGTTATCTGTGTCGCAAGTCCTTTTCACTCTCCTAACCCTATATACATCCCGCAAAGTACGGCACCCCTTCAAATTCCTCTCTCTCCATAAATCTAACGAGCATTTATCTTATAGAGAGCTGCAGTGTATATCCGGATAGTTCTATATAAAGAGGACTATTCTATTTTTACTTGTGTAGCTCTCTCGAATATTCTCTCCTGTGGATGCTCATATAGTCTAGATGTACTACACACTCCACATTTTCGGTTTCTAGTAAATTAGTATAATGCACGTAATTTACCTTTTACAACAATACAATAACTACAGCCCCCTCAACCATTAACATCTCAACAGTCCTGTGCGTGACATCTATCACACTCTTGGCTGCACGCACACTCTCAATCACTAAGGTACCAAAACTCTTTCGAACCCCCTTCATTCGCTACACATTTTTATCAGCCCAATCACGCTAAATGATAATTTCTCTCTAACTCATTCAACCCATCTCAGCGCACCCACAAACACTTCTCTGAATACTCGAGAGTCTTCACCCAAGATTTCGCGCGATCCGCTTGCTCCCAGCTCCACAATGTACTAATCTTCATTCTTTAGGTAATTCTATCTTCTCACTATTATCCTTCATCAAAGATCGCATAGGAACATCCCTACACTATTTTAGAGCAGAGGTATAACCTCCCCCTACATGGCTCTTCGTGCACCAATAAACTTAAGATCATAGATCTCAAGATTTACATTCTCTAATTAACTATAAATCTCCAAGCCCCACGCACTACACTTCGATGCATTTAGTCATCCTCTAACAATAATTTAGAGTTTGAGTTAACCTATAAGCCTGCATGCGATATATTTCATTCCCTTTCCATGAACACCCTTGAGTTACACCAGAAATTTATTTTTAATGCACACCTTGAATCCACGACCATTAGCCGTTGCAAAACCGCTAATGCCTTTTTCTAAATAATAATAATATATATATATTATTACATAATATTAAATAATATATATCAATATAAAAATGGAGTTCTGAAAAAACTGTAAATATAATAATAGTTCAAAATACGTTGCCAGTCGTTATTGTATAACAAACTGCAAAATCGTATAAAATAAAAAAGGCTAATTCAGTATAATCATAATAATAATTCTCTATAACGTATAAAGGAATTCCTTAAGTCTAATAGATTAAGTATATATGCTATTCTAATATTTATTAATTTTATTATTTCTATAAGTATTATCCAGGAATAGGAAATTCTTTTTACAGTTTGGTGAGTCGTTTTCTCACGGTTAATATGTTAAGTGATTATTGTGACAAAATAATGTGAAAACGCAAAATAAATACGCTGTTTTAAATGGACAAAATCTATTAAACACACTAAGCTTCCATAGTCGTTTATTAGGTTCCTCTTTTTAACTAACAATAATGTCTAATCTACAATATTATTAATGTTAAGAAATAACTTAAGACTTGTCAATTAGTAAATAAATAATAAATCTTAATATACTCATGCGGTATCTAGATCTAGTATTGCCTTCTCAGTTCTAATTAATGTTCTAAATAAACCAAAACTATATCGTTAAAAATCTATCTCTAGAGTATACATACGTAAGGTAATTACTCCTTTATAACTTCTTATGTTTCCCAATTCTATCCATGTACAGCTTGTTTAACACCTTCCAGCCTTTCAAATAACATTATATCAACAAGTATGATGTCTTTACGTCTTTTCTCTTCTAATTTTTGCTTTGAGCTTTTTTTAGTCCCGATTTTCTGCTGCTCTGTAAAGTTTCTCGACTTAACACAAATTTTTAAACGTATAAACACAACTTTCTGCTACAATTAGATTTTTAAAAAGCATTTCCATAAATTTAACAATCAACCCCTGTGCACTAGTTATTTCTTTGAGTGTTAGTTAAGTCAGTTGAGATCTCCACAACAGACCCCTTTTCCGTGTTCAGTATTCTAACATATAGAGATATTTCTCCTCTAAGTTCCACCGTTTGCCTCTTCTTGTGGAGCGTTCATTATTTTTACAACGTATTCAGGTCTATAAAGTCGTTACTTAGTGTCGAACAAAAACTGCGTATCTATCACCTGCAACACACCCAAAACAGCTTAACGAAAGATCTTTTTATCACCCTTTTATATATGAAAGAGCAGAATATCCGTAATACTCACACTAAACTATTCGACTCTTCATTAGCTATTCAGGTTACTATTTTTTAACACTTTAACCACACTTGCACATAAGTAACACCTAATATATCACATTTCCTCACGCTACACTTTTCATCTAGGTCTCCCCCTGCCGGCAACGAAGACCAGCATCAATAGCAGGAGAGGATCCTCATGTCGCTGGCTCCTCCCAGCCCGTTGTAGCCCGCCGGAAGATAACCACCGCTGAACCCAGCCCACTCTTCCGCTGAGAGAAAGAGATTGTGACCCCGAGAGTAGACCTCCGGATAAATCCGTCATAAAGTTCTGTAAAAAAATACTTTAATTACCTAACCTATATAACTTGCAAGCTAAAAATGGTAAAATAAATTATTTTAAACATTACTATATATTATAAATTTCGGATCATTTGTTAAAATATAAGCATATATTAATATAAATTTAATAATTTAATAATTAGATGTCAATTTCAAGTGTCCAATAGTAACTACCTACCAACTGCAAATTTTAATAAACTAATTTCATATAGAAAATATAACAATCGCGTTTTTCTTAAATAATAAATTAAAAAAACAATAAATTATACCTTGCCTGAATGTCTCCATCACCTTGATTTAAGCTAATACTAAAGTTACTAACTTTCTACAATTAACACCTTTTTAACATATAAATCTTATTAATAACCTCCACTCTCTAACTTACTCTGGTACTAGTCTACAACCATTTAAACCTTGCTAATCGTACTAATCATTACTCACCTTAACCCGGGTGAGGTTACGAAGAGCCTTCTGCAGGAGTTGTATCTTAAGAAAAGAATATAAGAAAATCAGAGACAATAAGAAGCCATATGAGCCCCACCCCAGTTCTCAGAACATTCAATTTAAGTTTAAAGATAATTCTGCCAAAATGATTAATATACCATCAGTTTCAAGTGAAACCTAATATTTGTAGTATTTTGAAACACTGCAATTAATATGACAGTATTCCAGTTCTTAGTACTTACAATATAAGTTAAGAAAAGATGCAACACAGAAATAACGTAACCCACAGTAATCATCAACACCGAGCAAAGTTTAGCATGACTTTTTTTTTTTTTAACACCTCTACCACTAATGTAGAAAATATGATTTATTAATGTTAAAGATTAAGTTATTATTAAATAAATAATTAATAATTAAAATAATTACTAAAATATAAAGAACGGGTTATGATTCCCGAGAAGATAGAAAAAAAAGCCTTTTCCCTTCTTTTTCTTCTGTACGATATTCTTAAACTTTGTAATAAAAGATTATGATTTAACTTTTGTCGATTTGTTTCGTTCAGTAGAAGTTTTTGAAGATTAAGGACTTCCGTAAAAGGCAATTTATTCTAGTTTCACTTCCAGCGTAATAAATATTACTTTTTTTAATTTTATGATGAGGATGAACTTTTTAGGTGTTCGCCTGCTGAAGTATGGACGATAGCATTTGTTATAATTAGTTGTGCGATTCAATTATGAATCGGATGACTCAGATGTAAACCTGAACTTCTATTAATACAAAGGCTTTAATATTTTTAGAGATTTATAATTGATTATTTAATTTAGATTTTAATTTGAATTTTAAACAAGTAAGAGTTGCTCTACAAAGCTGTTGCTTTGAGAACTATTGTAATAGACTACATTTGTACCCATTTATTAAAATGCTCAACTAATTAAGATAAGGTTCCCATCAAAACAAAAATATAAAATGAAAATAATTAATATTTGTAAATGATACTCAAATCATTCACATACATTTTCAACACCGTTTGAAAGGGAGTTACAAGTTAACACATCATGTGAGGCAAGACACACCAAAAATTTATTGCTGTTACCGAAAAAGCATTTACTCAAACTCCAGACTAAGTGTTTCTACCTTAATTATTTTTAATTTATATATGCTGGGTAGTGCTCGTTTTCCTAGTATGATCTTACTTTCATAGTTATTCTTAAAAAAAAAATCCAGCTTTATCAGTATGTAAATTTACTTTTGTTTCTATAATGACTTAAATTAGCAAATTGATATAAAGTACAATCTAGAAAGTTTGTTTTGAAGATGAAATTTTTATCGCAAGTTGTTGTAAATAATTAGGCCTATTGTGCTTACAAAAAACGTAATTTAGGGACATTTAAATTAGTTAGAAAATTTTAAAGGATAGTGAAAGATTGGTATAACGATGAAGAAGAAATTGCCTCTATTTTACCTTTGAATTTAAGTTTTTGATTATTGAAAACTCCTTGACCTTTGAAGCGCATGAACACAGCGAGAGCAGGATTTGAAAAATGTGCGTACAAAGTAAAATTTAGTGATTTTTTAACCATGGGAAAGACGGTATTGTGACCAAAAGAAAGCTAGACCCCAAAATGAAAGGGGGGGGGGGAAACACTAAAACATTGAATTTAAAAAATAAATACTTAATATTAAATGAATGAACAAAATAGATGAAACATATGTGGAAGTACGAGTTTTTATATTTCATGTCGAGGTGGGGTTTTGAGGGTAAAATCACTTGAGGATGTGAAACAAGAAAAACTGCTCTATCAAATATATTATGAGTTCATGCCTACTGCGAGTGAGATTTAGGTTTCAAGCAGGAATTGTGAGCATTCATGTATCACATTATCAATACAGTATGAGGTAAATAGCTTAGAAATGTAATACTGTATTTTTGTTTGATAATTTTTCGGAAGAATTCTCCCAAAATAACTGAGTCTAAAGATGATGATCACAATAGAAGTTTGCTAAACAAGAGGATTCAGATTCAGGAAGATATTTGCTGGGAGAAGCTAAGGAGCGAGAAGCAGGACTGGATGCATCCAGATGTGAGCATTCTTTAGTCAGTTTGGTTTTAACCTTGTGCACTCAGTGTAGTTAATTACCCTTTTTTTATGGCCTATATTGCCTATTGAGTCTTGGATTCAAATTAGAAGGAATTAACTAAAAATGGATTTGGAGTTCCTGTACTTTGGTATAAAAAAATTGAGATTGAAATTAAGATTAAAAAGTCATAAGAATTCTTAATTAAAATTAAAAGGAAAAATTAACTAAATGAAAGTAACAAGAAATATGAATTAAACTAATAAAGTTTTATTTTTTAAAGGGTTTGTTATTCTCATTATACCCAAACTGCAAAGTTGAAGATGAAGAGAGTGGAGGAGAACCTGAAGGGGCGAACAACTCAAAAATTTTGAAGTTTTTTATTTTCTTTTAAATAAGAAGAACTCCAAAATTTTGAAGTTTTTTATATTTTTTTAAATAACAAAAATTAAAAATAAGTTGTTCAAACCCTTTAAAATTCTTCAAAAAATTTACAGTAATCTATGCATGTTAACTAATTAAACAAAATAATAAAATAGTGTAAATAATAATTATATTATTGTAACTAATATATAATCAATAAATAATAATAAATAAGAATAGAAAATCATAGATATATAATTAAATAATAATAATAAAAATATAATAATAATAATAATAATAATAATAATAATATATCTTAAAATATGATATATATAAATATAATCACCTGAGAATCGTTCAGATAAGAACAATTATCTTGTTCTATTGGGTCCAATTCCTCCTCCTTTATTTCAATTTCTTGTTTGATGTCCATTTTAATATTATTATTTAATAGAAATATATTTCAAATAATTTTTAATCTGTAAAACAAAAATAAAAGATTTCTCTGACAAATTCTTTTCAAATAAAGCAGTTTTAAATTTTTAGTCATTTTGTGGCTTACAACACCAGCGTAAGGAAATGGCAACACCAGTCTCTTAGCACTAATTTTGTTGTGTAAAATGGAAACACAGACGGATTACCTCAGTTTACTTTGGATAAATAAGTTGATTCTCCAGTCAGCAATTGATACATCAAAAACACAAAATTTTATTTTTTGAAAAACAATTTTTTAACCAATTCAATGGAGTTTTCATCATACTTAATTTTTAATTTTCATTTGCAAACATTGTCACATTTTTCTATTGGATATATATACGGTACTGTATATATTATATAATATTATACTTATTATTATAACTACTATTATATATTAGAATATATATAATATATAGTATATATATTGACTATAGTATATATATATATATATATATAATATATTATATATATAGTTAATATCTTATTATATATTATTATACTATTATATATAAATTATATTATTATATATATATATACTTATATATATAGGTGATATATTTATACGGGAACTGCTAGTATCATATACTAATACTATATATATACTATTTATATATATATAACTCACGTATATATTATTATATATTATATATAATATATCACCATATATATATATATATAGGTAGATATATATGCTAGCGCTAATACATTTTCATTGAACACCTAGATACATTCTATCAGGTATAGGAATTACAGTCCATCTAGAGTGATCCAACATACTAAGTTAGGTCTAAGGTGTACGCACGCAATTGCATAATCCACATCAGGTTTTAGGTTTTGGATTTAGTTATGCCTTCCAAGTTTCAGGTATATAAGTTTTTTTGCTAATCTGTGTGACAATAAAGCTGTGTACAGTGGAAATTAGCAAATCTTATAACCTGAACTTGGAAGGTCCTAAACTGAAACCTATCCTATATGGATCATCGATGCTATACACACCTTAACCTAACTCACAGCTTTATTAAATTCCTTTCTTTCTTTTCTTTCTTTTTTTTTATTGTATGGTATGCCAAAAAAATACATAAATTTGCAAAAATTTTTAAAGATTGCTTTTTACACTATGGCTTCGTAACATAGCCTAACTGTTGGCTATATTATTCCCTCTCCTCGGGATTTAAAAATAGCCTACACTGTAAAGTGCAATAGAATGGAGTTCCATTCGGTTGGAGTATAAGAAAAGCCTATAGGATTATTCCAAACATTATTTCAACATTATTCCAAGAATTTACCTAACATATTTTAGAAATATTTTTATTATTCCCTCCCAATTTTTTATTGAGTTGTGAAGCTCAAAAACTTTAAAAAGGTTTTAACTTGTTATTTTTTTTTATTTCATTTTATTCTCTTTATATATATATATATATATATATATATATATATATATATATATATATATATATATATATATATATATATATATATATATATATATATATATATATATATATATATACGGTATATATATAAGGGTTGTTCAAATAGTATCGGATTACAGAATGTTTTGTGTAAAATACATGTATGAAAATATAGGTAAGTGCATCATGTGTGTACATGTCCATGCAAGCTATCGAGTGGGTACAAGTCACTGATGTGAGTCAGTCCTCATTGGGAGATCAGTGATAAGACATATGTTGAAGCCTTGGCAATTTTGAAAATGTGTGAAAATACAGAGCAACGTGTCTGCATTAAATTTTGTTTTAAGATCGGGAAAACAGCGAGTGAAACATTTACATTATTGAAAATGGTTTACAGAGATGAAGATATGGGTCGGTCACAGGCATCTGAATGGTTCAAATGGCTTAAAGCCGGACGAGTTTCTTGTGAAAGTGATGCACCCTTGGGACGCCCGGCAATGTCACGCAATGATGACATGTGGCTAGAGTTCGGGCAATAATACGAGGTGATAGACGGATGACTGTTCGTGAAGTTGTAGAGGAGTGTGGGATTTCTATTGGCTCATGTGACACCATCTTGACCTGTGATTTGAAGATGAGACGCATGGCAGCGAAGTTCGTACCTTGCCTGCTAACAGAGTATCAAAAGGATCAATATGTGATGCTTGCACCATCTTTTCCAGCAATCCACTGATAATACCGACTTTATGAGGAACGTTATAACAGGTGATGAGTCGTGGGTGTACGGGTACGACCCCAAAACAAAACAAATCGTCCCAGTGAAAAACACCAACATTCCCCACAATAAAGAAGGCATGACAGGTTCGTAGCAGCATCAAAGTGTTGCTGTTGGTATTTTTTGACATCAAAGGTATTGTGCATCATGAGTATGCACCACCAGGGCAAACCGTTACAAGGAGTTCTATCTGGATGTTTTGAGGAAATTGCGAGAAGCTATTAGAAAAAAATGTCTGAGGTTATGGGCCTCAGGTGCCTGGATGTTTCATCACGATGGCACACCCGCACACACTGCCAATATTGTGCAACAGGCCATTCCTAAGAATGACTTCCAGAAAGGTTTCCATCAATGGCAGGAATGTTGGGAAAAGTGTGTAGTTGCAGGAGGTTCTTACTTTGAAGGGGACTAAGCCTCTTAACCTGTATCGATTATATTTTCCATGTAATAAATGTAATCCAAATACTTTTCGAACAACCCTCATATATATATATATATATATATATATATATATATATATATATATATATATATATATATATATATATATATATATATATATATATATATATATATATACTATATATATATATATATAATAATAATATATATATATATATATATATATATATATATATATATAGGTAATACTGTAGACAGCGGACCCACACAATTTTGAGACCGA
>JABUQX010059358.1:0-7500 GCA_015478945.1 Trachelipus rathkii | reverse complement strand
TAATAAAGATATAAGAAACTTGCATTTTTGGAAAGTTTTCTAAAATCTTACAAAGGATGAAAGGGGAAGAACATTGGAAAGGGTTCCAATGCGGGAAAGCCGAGCATAAACAGAAGTTTAGAACATCATATGCTATAGTTTTTAGGGCGATAAGTGTTATCGAGAAACGAGTAAACAAGGTTATCAAAAATGTTAGAGGGATAAGGGCTAAAGCTAGAAAATTTATGGAGAAAGGTGATTCTTCATGGAAAAAATTTCCAATCAGAACAAATAACAAAGGCTTGTGTATGTGGGACCTTAGACCCGCAATTTTTTATGATTAAGGGAGATAGAAATAAAGAAAAATTAGTCCCAAGTACAGTTATAGTGGATTGCTGATAAATAAATTACGCAAGCCCCACCAAATACTTAAACTGGGACTAAATTTCTTTTAGGTTCTAATTCTCCTTTCAATCTTAATTTGTATTAAGTACGAAGCATTTACGATAGAATGAATTTTAGGTATTCTCTTTGCTATTTAATTTAGACTCGTTTTTCGTTTGTTATCATTTGTCGCTTACGCCTATCGATAAAGAAATGCTTCACCCAGTTTTCCAGCGAAATTTTCTGTTCAAACTACCGCAATTTCATGCTAGTCTTACTTTTTGTTTTTAAACAATTGGAATCAGCATTGTGATGGAGTACGTGGTTTTGAATTACAGAAAAAAAATTTTAAAAAAAAAACAACATGGTTATATTGCAAGTTAATTGATTCAACTATTTGTGATGGAGGTTGTATCCATTTGGAAGAACAATTAGATTCTAAAGCTGAGATTTTAATTAATGAAACATCTCACCAATTCAGACCGGGGCCCTACCACGCCGCAATCCTTGTTTGCTTACATTTTTCGTAAGAACATACTTAAATTCGGCTAAAACGGGAAATAGCAACCTTTACAGAATTGAGGAAATTCCTTTACGTCTAAAAAGCATTTCTTACAATTTTTCGGGAAGTTTGAAGTATTTTTATGACAAAAATGAAGGCAAACTAGCATTTCTTACGTTTCATAAGCCCAGATATAAAAATATCAAATACTTATATTATACTTATATAATATATATATATATATATATATAATATATATATATATATATATATATATATATATATAGAATATTAATATACTATATATTAGTATATAACTATATATATACCTATACTATATATATAATATATATATATAAGTAATAATATATAATTACAGTGGCGTATCCAGGATTTTTTTCGGAGGGGGGGGGGGCCAGACAAAAATCGTTTCCTTTAATATATATATATATATATATATATATATTATATATATATATATATATATATATATATTATATATATATATATTATATATATATATATATATATATACGGTTAATATATATATATATATATATACTATATATATATAATATATATATATATATACTATACTACTATACTATATATAGTATATACTATAGTATATAAATATATACTATATATATAACTATATGTATATAAAATAGAAAATAGATATATAAATATATAATATTAATATATATATGTATATATGTATTATTTAACCTCTAGCTTTTTGTTAAACGGATATGACACTAAAATCTTACGCCTCGTCTAAAAAATCTTTGGGGGGGGAGACATGTGCCCACCTAGCCATGGCCCCCCCCCCGAAATTTTTAGACACTAAGCATTTTAAGCTGGTTCATATCCGTGTTAACAAAAGCTAGAGGTTAAATTAATTCACATATATATAATATATAATATATATATATAGTATATATACTATACCTTATATATATATATATATAATATAATATATATATATATATATATAGTATTATATATACTATATTATTATATATACCATATATAATATATATATATATATATATACTGATAATTATATATATTATATATATATATATAATAACTTATATATATATATATATATATATATTATATATATATATATATATATATATATACTGATATATAAAAATATATATATATAATAATATATTAGTGATGCATCAGATGTCACTTTTTTCGAAAGTTTGATTTTAACATCTGCATTTAACATCCGCAGATGCGATGTCTGTATATATATTAATATATAGTTATATTATATATATATATATAGATATATATATATATATATATATCATATATAATATATATATATATACGGGTATATATATAATCTAATATATTTTTTTGAGTTTTAGCCACAATCTATTAATATAATTGTTACCAGGATGCGAGACGGGGACCCAACTCAAATGCATGACACCAGCCTCTTTCCCCATCCTCCGACCTTAATGAAATAGATTTTACAAAAGGAATTATATACTTTTTGCACTTATATTGAAAGGTAAATATAGGAAGGTTGTGCTGAAAAACATCAATTTTACGCCTTTTTCTTGCATGAGAGGTCATACGCTCAATTTTCATTCAATATATAGCCAAAATTGCTAAAAATTCTCTCACTTGGAACACTAGTTTGGAAGAACAGGCCAAATATTTCTCTTGCAGTTTTACTAATGTGTGGGTAAACATATTTTGCTTAACTTTCCACCAACTGATAGTATCTAGTCGTTTTTCTTGGGAAGCATACAAAACTGCCCTAACTGCTTATAACAGGGAGCTTAGGAAATCCAAAAGACATATCTCAGTGTGCAAGACTATCCGCGCTTAATTGGCTTGCCCTTAAGCTTCCGGCTGGTAATCGTATAGCACATAACATAATTAACGTAGCTCTCATACGGTAACCCTCTCGCGTCGCTCTCTCTAAGAAGACAGGGCGCTATCACGCGATCAACAGAGGAAACCTTTATGGACAATATCCTCCACACATCAATATATACAGAACATGATAACACGGATATGATATTCAGAGCACGGGATCGAGATAATGATATAGAGTGGCTTTTGCGAAGTATAACTCTCTCTAATTAGATCGTGATTCCTCGCGTGGCTAAGAGTGGTACTCTGAGAAGAGTTGCCTTCTACCCCATGATGCACTTGTATTACTGGGCAATAAATTCCTTCGCGAACCATTATAAATCTTCACTGGGAGGGATCGTAATATTCCCGAGCCTTGCTTCAACAGGGAATGAAGTCTGCTTCCGACTGCTGGTAGGTATTCCTAGGCAAGCTATGACCTGGGTATACATTCCCTGTGTTTGTTGGAGCGAAAGTTAAGCGGTGTTTTTATCCCCAAGACGGGGAGACGTTCCACGTCTGACCCCAGATCCAACATCGACCTATAAGTCTTACATTGTTTCTTTTGAAAACATGGAAAAGGTGCTAGACTACCACATAAAGGGTGGAAAATTCAATAGAAAAGAAAATCCATCCCAATCAATGAGGCCCTTACCAGTCTGGATAGATCAAAACGTTGGCACACTAGATAGGCTTGGCTCTCCGCACTCAGCGAGCGGCTAGATCCCAAAGGACGGTGGCAGTCTGTGCTTTTCCTGGATGTTGGCAGGTGCTTTTAGATAATCACCCATGCATGTGACCACTGGAGGATCTCGCAACTCCAAGGGCATTCAGGACCCTCAATGTATTGCCTGGATAAAAGCAATGTTGGGGACGAGAGGATCGTATTTACCGGCTGAACTGGGGAGGGAGCTATGATCACTGTTGACATCTGTAGAGGGGTGCCCCCATAGGACGGCGTACTTCACCCCTTTTTATGGGACCATGTGTTGGTTGATAGTCTCCTCCACCATAACTCAGTGAAATTCCTCCGCCGCATTCTGAGTGTGCAGGGATATGCGGATGATCTTTGTAAATTGATTATTAGAGCAAACCCATTAGAGGCTCCTAATGGAACTCCTTGCTAAACATGCCCTCCAATTTAATCCTAAATTGGTCGTTGGAAAGAGAACTTAAACATCAACCCGAGGTAAACAGTATATAGTTGCCCTTTCACCAGGAAGAGGAAGCTAAGATACACGTGCTCCCAGGATTGGTGATGCCACTTATTAAAAGTGTGCGTGAAGTCAGATATCTCGGGAGTCAATCCTTGATCAAAAACTTAAGTTGCGAATCTACACTTAAAATGGGTAGTGGATAAAGATCACGATGGCCCTATGAACAGCTCAGAAAAATGCCTGGCAAAACATGAGCGACCTAAAACCTTAAAATGACCAATTGAATCCGAATACATCAACTGGTAGTCAGACCGTAATAGAAGTTCACCTATGCGCTGCGGCTGTTTGGTGGACTGAAGGTTGAACAAAGGACCTGTACAAAATAAACTGGCAAAATAAATTGCAATTGCATACTTGCCCTACGCTGCAAGCCAATGGAGGCACTATGAGGCCTCCTAATCCTCATAGACATTTTGGCACATTAGGAGAGAGGCCCATGTCAGTGCAACCAGACTGACCATTCTTGGTCAAATTTAAAACGAAGAACTGGACTTGGACACCTTCGATTTTCTTGGAAGATGTACCAGAGATACAAATGAGCATTGTAGTTTCGGACTTAATGTCAACCAAACCAAAAACAGCTTGGAAAGAAGTATAAAATTCTTCTACATAATCGCTTCAACTTGGGAAAACATGGAGGTCCTAAACTTGAATCAGGAACCATTATTTGGTACACTGATGGATCGGTGAATGGACTCGGTGCGGACTGGCACAGGACTTGGCGGACCCAATGCAGGACCTCGCGCTCCATAGCCCTGGGCGCTTTTTCCCGACCATCTTAAGGCAGATTTATGCTATAATGAGGCTGTTGCCAAGAATAAACCTGAAAGAGGGTGCGAGGCGCTCTCGGCTGTTTGTTATAGTCGGCGTGGCTATCGGGGCTCTAAGGCTCTGCATATATGACTCCAAAAATAGAGGTTTGGGAATGTCAATGTTACCCTACAGCAACTGGCCAACACAACTGAGTTAAAATCTGATGAGCGGTGCCGGGGCGTCATGGGTGTACCAGGCCATGAGAGGCTGATCGCCTCGCTAAGGAAGGAGAAAGAACTGCCGTACTGTGGGACCAGAACCCCTTTCTGTGGACTTTCATAAGCCCACATTAGAAAGAATCTCTGACACATAATGGGACAAAAGCACATGACCAACTTACTGGACAAGCATACCTGGTCTCAGACAAGCTAAAAGATCTGATTGATCTTCTGAGAAAGGCAAAAGTGCTTGCTTGTTCTGAGTAGATCTGATCTTCGACTTTTGACTGGGCATGGGCCAGTCAGATATCACCTTAAGAAAATGGGAAAAGTTGAATGTGATTTATGCCGATACTGCCGTGAAGCTGTAGAAACGGCAGACACATTCTATGTAATTGCGAAGCTTTAAGATTGGGCAAAGATATTGGTATTTGGCACAGGGATGTATAGAGCTTACGATA
Organism: Trachelipus rathkii; assembly: GCA_015478945.1. NCBI lineage: Eukaryota > Metazoa > Arthropoda > Malacostraca > Isopoda > Trachelipodidae > Trachelipus > Trachelipus rathkii. The sequence continues at coordinate 2,102 of JABUQX010059358.1, read as the reverse complement.
TCAAAAATTCTTCTCTGGAAGTGTCCTGAATATGTCCTTGCGAGAAAATTGGGGAGTGAGACCAGAATTTTAATAAAGACAAGGGCATGTCCAAAAAGATCCAATGGGTTACAGTGACAAGTGCCTCCAATAGGAGACCACCACTCCCAACAATTCTAATCATAAATTCTACTTGGCACTCAAGAACTATTAGTCTCCAAATTATTATCTAATCTTTTTCCTCAGTAAACACTGAAACAAAATAAGCATTGAAATGCTCTCTCACAACTCGCTTATCTGAACTCACTAAGATTTTCATCAATTTTAATGGACCAATTGAATATTCTTACTTTTTTAATTTACTTTTTAACAAAAGTTAAAAAACTTCTTCAGGTCCTTATTACTATCCTTGCTAAAATTAATTTCTGCTCTCTCTTTTGCCTTTCTTATTGACTGATTAGTAGTTTCTATTTTTGCCTATAATTTTTTCTATATCTCCCTATTACTACTGTAAATTTTAAAGAGACATACATGAGCGTGTGTCCGTTAATTTTTACTTTTACTCTTTCAATTCAAACAGGTTTTTCTCTTTGCCACCCTAATGGGTTTATCTTTAAAACATATTGATCTGAATAAAACGTTTAACTTTCGTGAAATGTTCCCGACATGATAAAAACAGTTTGTGTTCATTAAACTCTTTATTTTCCAGGTCAGTTATACTAAGCGTGGTCCTCGAAATTTGGGTAAAATCCGCCATTTCAGGACAATCTAATATTTTATTCTCTCTTATAGATTACAATTTGGTGAACATTTCATTTCCATATTAAAAATTTCTTAATAACATGATATAGTCACTAATTCCTAAAGTTGTCTTCAACTCTATTCTTATTATCCGACATACTTTTCATCGTTAGTTAATATTAGTCTAACAGTGCATTGTGTCTTGTGGGTTCATGGACCATCTGGCTTCAAAAATTATCTACCGTATACAATTTTGATAGTTTCTGCAAGTTACTATGGTCGATATTAGACAAGGAATCCCACACTGAATACCAGGGAAAATTGATTAATCCCTTATTCTTAACAATACCTGATTTCTTATTTGTGGATTTCCTGTTGATTTCTTTTCACATTTCCGTGTTTCTTAATTCTTGAGAGAGTGAGGAGGGCTATAAAATTGCCCTCCTCTCTCTCTGAATTTATTAACATAAGGATATCTACCCATACCGAGTGAACATCCTGATTAGTTTTTAAAGTAAGTCTTTTTATTGAATAATTGTTTTAATATTTAAAGCGGAAGCTTATCAGTCCGTGAACTCAACTAATTTTTATAAATGAAACGTGATATACATCTATTTCATTATTCCTGAAAATAGATGGATATTCACTTTTTATACCAGCCGAATATCCATCTATATTCATATTCCTGAAAGGAGTTTCCATATAATTCTTCATTAACTAAACCCATCCTTCAGTTATGCAAATAATGCCTAGATTCTCGTATAACTAATTAACTAATCAGCTCATCTTTTATTACTTTCTACAGGCTCATGAGGCATTGTGTAAAAAACCATTTGCATTACTCGAAATGCTGTTTATTTTTAAGTTCATTTTCATTGATCTAAATCCCAAACACACCAACAGTATTTTTTATCTCACCACAATTACAGCTTACCTTCTATTTCGTATCCAGATTTGGCCTATCACTCCCAACTTTACCTAGTTTTTTGCTGTAACAAGTCTTTCTAAAACGGTATGAAAGTGCCAACCCTTCTCCCAACTAAGTTGACCCTCTGCCTGCAAAAAGATCTTTATCCAGAAATTCTCTCCCACAAATCCAAAAAACATAATATTTCTGCCAAATGACAACTCTCTCCCTCCCATCAATTTACACCATAAAAGCCCTACTCCTCCATTCCTAACCTGCACCTGCACCTAACCTAGGTAAAAATCCCAGAAATCATGCTCCTTCTTCCACTAGCTTTCATTTTCTGAATCAATCTCCTATAATCTGCTAATTAATCTTCTGACCTTCAATGTCCTATATCATTTGTACCACATGCACACAACTCACATTTGAATCAACATTTGTAGAAGTCATATCTCTCGTATATCTATCCTAT
>JABUQX010059357.1:40000-44856 GCA_015478945.1 Trachelipus rathkii | reverse complement strand
CAGAGAACTGCGGAACAGCCTAAGCTTCTAAGAGTTTTTAACGACTGATTCGTCAAATTAGGAGTTTTCGAGGTCAATAAGACCCTTTTAGAAATTTTCTGATGTCTCAAAAAACGTTTTTGTAGGCTTCGAATCTCAGTTCATGGCTTAGCCCCCTAAATGGGGGCGTTGTATTTCCTAGAAGGTCTTTTTCATGGTTGATCAGGAGATCCTTTCTGATGGTTTCATTCTATTTATCAATTCTATTTCCCACAGACTGACGTTTAAATCATATTTCTACGATCTTTTTTTTTAGCTTGACTCACTGAATTTTAAAATCGCTAGGGATAATCAATAGGTTAAATAATAATCGACCAGTAGTAACACTAACAAATTAACGGTCCAAATTGAAAAGTCTTATAATCCTCATAGCTTAGGGGTATTTTAACCCATTACGAGACATCCAATACACACCAAAACTCGTACCCCACCTGGGAAGTTATTACCTCATCGCAGTCGAGGTTTGCATTCCCTACATCCCCCTCCGGGTGTATAAACACTTTATTATAGGGTCCAGTGGCTATACAACACCACAGAAACTGAAAAAATTAAATAAATAAAATTAATAAGTTAATTAACATATTAATATATATATATATATATATATATATATATATATATATATATATATATATATATATATATATATATATATATATATATATATATATATATATATATATATATATATATATATATTTATTTATTTATACCCTATGCCCTTCGTATAAGGGGTATGGGTCCGTAAAGTGGGGTCCCTAGCTACAGTACAACCAAATGAAAAAATAAGTAAATGAATATAAGGAATGGGTAGTAAGCTCCGTGGAGAAACCTTACGAGGAGTCTGAGAATGAGTCGGAACAGAAACAGGAGACGGATGTGGATCGGGATCTGGAAACACATATATACTGTGACATGTGACGTGTTAATCTATATGTTATCAAACACAGAGAATCCACTTTTCAGGGTTTCAATCCCCTACGGGCTGTATGAATACCCCTAAAATGAGATCACAAAAGAAAAAAAAAAGGAGAATTTCTGCAGGAGAAAGACCCGGAGGGCTTAACTGAGGAAACTTAAGGATGGAAGACGAAAAATTTCAGCTGGAATCAGGTGTGGCAAGGACCCATATTTATTTAGGTGTTGCTGGTCCCCAACAATGGGGTTTCACCCATAAATTGAAATTTTTGGAGAAACTCGTAGAATAAATAATTAATTAAGTGATTACTATAGTATCAAGACCTGGTTTAATATACGGACTCTATTATACCAGCCGTTTAGCTTGTTAATTATAACGATTCTCTCTCTCTCTCTCTCTCTCTCTCTCTCTCTCTCTCTCTCTCTCCTCTCTCTTTCTCTCTCTCTCTCTCTCTCTCTCTCTCTCTCTCTCTCTCTCTCTCTCTCTCTCTCTCTATCTAGCTATTCATTTCTCTTTTTTCGTTCGACACCTTGACTAACTTTGCCTAACCTAACTTAACCTAGCAACGCTTAACCTTACCTAACATAAGCAATATCGGTCAAACTAGAAAAATCTAAACTAATCCAGCTTTATATAATACGTGTTCATATGACTGATTATATTTTAATGTGTACGTTAAGTTATTTCTAGGACGTAGTGCATTGTGTTTCGTTTTCTATGAGTTAAGTGTTAACTTTTATGCTTTAATATATGACGTAGTAAATAAATAAATTAGCTGATCAATTGATTTTGAATGGGTGGGGATTGAAAGATTTGCGTTACTGCTTTACTGCTTTAGGGTCAATAAATTATTTTTTTTTACTTTGCAAACATAAAAAAGTTAACAGAAATAGAAAATAAACACTGAAAGAATAAAAATTTAAAAAAAAAACTTTAAAAAATGTGTGAAATAAAACTGATAAATTATAAAAAAAAAAATAAAACAAAACAGTAAATATAAACTAAACTAATAAAATAATAAAAACTAAACAAACATAAGCTTCTTAAAAGAATATATGAATAACAAAGTTGACGCTTACAAAAGGAAAACGAAATATAAATAAAATATATTAAGGTTAGCGCTTACGTAAAGAAAATGCAAAATATAAATTTTACAGCTTAAATAAAATATGTTAAAACATGAAAAATAACGCTTGCCAAAGGAAAACATATTAAATACGTGAAAGGAAATTAAAATACAAATGCTACAGCTTAATGAAAATATATTAAAATACAAAAGTTATCACTTGCAAAAAGAAAACGATATGTAAATGAATATTAAATATATGAAAATAATTTAAAATATAAATGTTACAGATTGATGGAAAATATATTAAAACATAAAAGTTTACACTCAGAACACACAAAACGGGATACAATGCCCAAGTCATAGAAATGACGTCGTATACACATTAGAACAGAATCAGTCATTTATACACGTATTATAAAAAGCTGAATTATTTTAGGTATGCTTAGCTTGAACGATTTTGCTTGTGCTAGGTAATGTTAGGCACTGTTAGGTTAAGCTAGGTTAGAGAAGGAGTTTGGTAAGAAATGAGAAAGATAGAGAGAAAATGGAAAGACAGAGAAGGAGATAGGTGGAAAGAAAAGAGAGAAGAGAGAGAGAGAGAGAGAGAGAGAGAATTAAAGAGTAGTTATAATTAACAATCTAAACGGTCGCTATAATAGAGTCCCTATATTTAACAAGGTTTGGTTACTATATAAACCTTTTAATTATTTATTCTACGATTTTTTCTCCAAAATATTTATTTTATGGATGAAACCCCTTTTTGTGGATCGACCTCACCTAATGTTTGGACTTTACCTTCTGATACCTCCTGGAATCCTTCTCATTACATCTTCAGCTTCCTAAGTTAAGCACTCCGGGCGTATACCCTATAGGATTTCTCATTTTCTTCTTTGGGTCCCTCTTTTATTTATTTTTTTAAACATCCCGTAGAGAGCTGAAACCCTCAAAATCGGATTCTTCGCACCTGAAAACATACAGAATGACACTTATATGTCAAACTATAAGTTTATTTAGCTAAAAACCCAATTTTTAGGGGCTAACACCTCCCTCAGGGGGATATAGGGAACCCAAACCTCTTTTACGACGAGGTAATGACATCCCAATGGGGTTAAAATACCCCTAAGAAGTGTGAGTTATAAGACTTTTTTAATTTGGCCGCTGATTTGTTAGTGTTATTATGATTGATTATTATTAAAACTATAGATTAACCCTATCGATTTTGAAATTCAGTATATCTAGCCAACCAGAGATCGTATAAAGATGATTTAAACGTCAGTCTGGAGGTAATAGAGCTCGATACTCGAATGAAACCATCAGTAATGATCTCCATATTTTTTTGAAATTATCAAAAAGACCTTCTAGGAAACCCAAACTTCATGTGGGGGCTAAGCCCTGATTTGAGATTTGAAATCTTTGAAAACGGTCTTCCAAACCTTAAAAACCTTTAAAAAAGGTCTTATTGAAATTAAAAATCACTAATAATTTAACTAATCAAACTTTATTTTTTTTTTTTAACTCCGTATCTGATTCTGTCTCCGGTTCTGTTTCTGTTTATGGGTCGTCTCCGCTGACCTGCAGTGTTGCATCTGAAAATAGGCAACAAATTCCAAGGGAGTGAGGGAAAATTTCCAAGTAAGTCGCTGACATGACTTGGCCAAATGGGGTTGAGGGTACCCCTCCTTACTTCTGATTCTAGCAAGCGGCATTTTCATTTCTTCATTAACAGAACACAGAAGTTCTGTTGCAACTTCCAAAGTGCTTGAAAAATTTTCATCGGTATTTGAGCGAAAATCTTTCAAAACAAGAATTACATTTTTAACTCTCTCTCTCTCTCTCTCTCTCTCTCTCTCTCTCTCTCTCTCTCTCTCTCTCTCTCTCTCTCTCTCTCTTAATATGATTAAGAACAGTTTCTGTCACTAATGATGGAGGCTGCAATTCAGTACATAATGGAAGGGTGAATTGAAAACAAAGTTGAAATAATAATTAAACTTATAATTTCATATTCATAGGAGAAATAAGAAAATAGATATCGCGGTTTTTCAATTATGAAATGGTAAAAAAAAAAAAATTGTTGGAATTTTTTAATGTTTTCATGTGGATGGCCGCAAAATTAGGCCTTATAGACAAACACTAATATAACTTTTGGATTCAGTGCAGAAAAAATGAATAAGAAACAAGTCTTATATACAAAAGTCAACAAAAATTTTGTTCTCAAAGTATTATTATTATTATTATTATTATTATTATTATTATTATAATAATAATAATAATAATAATAATAATAATAATAATAATAATAATAATAATAATAATAATAATAATAATAATAATAATAATAATAATAATAATAATAATAATATTAATATTATTATTATTATTATTATTATTATTATTATTATTATTATTATTATTATTATTATTATTAGTAGTAGTAGTAGTAGTAGTAGTAGTAGTCTTGTTCGAGCGGTTTGGATGTTTATAATGGTGGTGACTTTATCGGCTTTGCAAGAAGCTGAGTGAAGAACGACTCTAAATCTGTGAACGTTCGTTTCGCTCGGCTCCGATCTTTCTTCCCTTCTCGGAGAAGACGAAGAAAGATCAAAAGAAACGTACGTCGTCTCTCATAACAAGAACGGAGAAGAGCAATTGAAGCGCCTGCATTAAGTTGATTAATTAATTTTAAATGAAGTCTACGATATTGTTTGCTCTAACAGTGAAATATTGGCTAATTAACTTCATTAATGGACGGAAATTTTTCTTCCCTCAAGAACATGCTTTTCTGTGTGTTTGTGTGTGTGTAGGTGTGTGTGTGAGTGTGTATGTAAGTGT
>JABUQX010059357.1:27500-37500 GCA_015478945.1 Trachelipus rathkii | reverse complement strand
TTGCAAACATCTACGATATTAACATCTATTTTCACGCTTCTTTCAAAACTGTGTTTCTATCTGGCATGCACCTTCGACTATATTTCTCCTCTAAAAGGACTCCGGTTCACCATACCGGGATCGGTGAAGTTATTGCATGCAACTAAAACCGAGGCAAGGGGGTCTTCTGCCCCCTTTGGGGGCATCTTTCAATTCTAATCTCAAATAGAGTGTGGTGTTGTATGAGTGTTTATATCTCGTCACGCATCATATCTCTCCCTGCATATATATCTGTGTTTATCGACTTCTCTCCCTACGTATATATATATCAATATTTACTGATGTTCCACATCACAATAAGTGCTCTATAACACCTTTGGCCAAAACTCTCCTTCAACCCCCTTAATTGCATGATAATAAAGGAAGGGTTATTGTGTGAGTTTTGGGAGTCCTATATCCGTGAAGTTATTGCAATCTTTCGAGATTGTACCTGTGAGCTATCGAAGTAAAGGTCTTCACGAGAAAATAGGACATTTGGTCCTTCGGCAACGGAATCTGAAGCAATATATCTTTGCAATTGCAATCAATATTGCCAAGACTTCCAAAAGAACCTGTGTATTACTAAATTGAATCATACTTAAATCGAATTACTAATTATTCATAAAAACAGGTTTCCTAATATCATAAAGCTATTATAATTATTATTATTATTATTATTATTATTATTATTATTATTATTATTATTATTATTATTATTATTATTATTATTATTATTATTATTATTATTATTATTATTATTATATTATTAATAATGAAGTTTCTCTACGATTGCCTGTGTTTTAACTTTTCTTTTTCTTCTTTCTTGTGTATATTGGGAAATTGTTGCAAGCCTTGTGCAACATTTGTCTGGTCCAATATTGAAGGGAATAAGAAGAGATATTATTATTAATTGCGTTTTAGGGGAAGTTTCTCTACGATTGCCTGTGTTTTAACTTTTCTTTTTCTTCTTTCTTGTGTATATTGGGAAATTGTTGCAAGCCTTGTGCAACATTTGTCTGGTCCAATATTGAAGGGAATAAGAAGAGATATTATTATTAATTGCGTTTTAGGGGAAGTTTCTCTACGATTGCTCGTTTTTTAACTTTTCATTTACTTCTTTCTTGTGTATATTGGGAGATGCCTTTGCAACATTTGTCTGGCCCAGTGTATTGAAGGTTGTATTATTATTATTATTATTATTATTATTATTATTATTATTATTATTATTATTATTATTATTATTGCGAATACTCTTTATATGTATGAAGGAAGCTTAGTAGTTTCTCGGTGACTTTCATATATTTTAGGCTTCTTCCTTTGATTATATCCTTTCTTAGATATATATTTCATCATTGCAATTGCAACAATTTATATATCGGGGAGTATAAGAATAAGGGTCTGTATTTGTATGTACAAGGGAAGCTTAGTGGTTTCTCGACGAATTTCGTTGTTTTAGCCTTCTCTTTAGTCTCTTTTTCCCTTATTTATATATATATATTCCTCTGCAATATTGCAACATCTTCATATTGGGAAAGGATTAGAAGAGGGTGCTATTTTTTAACATATTTGGAATAAGCGCAGTGCTTTCTGTGCGAATTTCGTTGTTTTAGCCTTCTCTTTAGTCTCTTTTTCCCTTATTTATATATATATATTCCTCTGCAATATTGCAACATCTTCATATTGGGAAAGGATTAGAAGAGGGTGCTATTTTTAACATATTTGGAAGAAGCGCAGTGCTTTCTGTGCGAATTTCGTTGTTTTAGCCTTCTCTTTAGTCTCTTTTTCCCTTATTTATATATATATATATATTCCTCTGCAATATTGCAACATCTTCATATTGGGAAAGGATTAGAAGAGGGTGCTATTTTTTAACATATTTGGAAGAAGCGCAGTGCTTTCTGTGCGAATTTCGTTGTTTTAGCCATCTCTTCAGGTTTTTTTTTTTTTTTTTCGTATTTCTATTATTATTATTATTATTATTATTATTATTATTATTATTATTATTATTATTATTATTATTATTATTATTATTATTATTATTATTATTATTATTATTATTAATTATTATTATTATTATTATTATTATTATTATTATTATTATTATTATTATTATTATTATTATTATTATTATTATTATTGATATTGTTATTATTATTATTATTATTATTATTATTATTATTATTATTATTATTATTATTATTATTATTATTATTATTATTATTATTATTATTATTATTATTATTATTATTATTATTGTGATTATTATTATTATTATTATTATTATTATTATTATTATTATTATTATTATTATTATTATCGCTGTATGTGCAGGATTTTAGGATTTCTTGTGGAACTTTGTGTTTGTTGTTTGTCATTGTTATATCGGAGGATACGTACACAGACACACACACACACACACACAGTCACATACAAGCCTACATACGTGTGTAACGGTTCCCCTTTGATTTCTTTTGAATTTTCGTCGTTGTTACTGTGTGGTGTATTGAGTGTTGGAGTTCTTGAACACACACACACACACACACACACACACACACACACACACACACAGTCACACACACACTATACGTGTGTAAGGTTCCGCTTTGATTTCTTTTGAATTTTCGTTGTTGTTACTGTGTGGTGTATTGAGTGTTGGAGTTCTTGAACACACACACACACACACACACACACACACAGTCACATACAAGCCTACATACGTGTGTAACGGTTCCGCTTTGATTTCTTTTGAATTTTCGTTGTTGTTACTGTGTGTTGTATTGAGTGTTATAGTTCTTGAACACGCACACACACACACACACAGTCACATACAAGCCTACATACGTGTGTAACGGTTCCCCTTTGATTTCTTTTGAATTTTCGTTGTTGTTACTGTGTGGTGTATTGAGTGTTGGAGTTCTTGAAGACACACACACACACACACAGTCACATACACGCCAATATACGTGTGTAAGGTTCCGCTTTGATTTCTTTTGAATTTTCGTTGTTGTTACTGTGTGGTGTATTGAGTGTTGGAGTTCTTGAACACACACACACACACACACACACACACACAGTCACATACAAGCCTACATACGTGTGTAACGGTTCCGCTTTGATTTCTTTTGAATTTTCGTTGTTGTTACTGTGTGTTGTATTGAGTGTTGGAGTTCTTGAACACACACACACACACACACACACACAGTCACATACAAGCCTACATACGTGTGTAACGGTTCCCCTTTGATTTCTTTTGAATTTTCGTTGTTGTTACTGTGTGTTGTATTGAGTGTTGTAGTTCTTGAACACACACACACACACACACACAGTCACATACACGCCAATATACGTGTGTAAGGTTCCGCTTTGATTTCTTTTGAATTTTCGTTGTTGTTACTGTGTGGTGTATTGAGTGTTGGAGTTCTTGAAGACACACACACACACACACACACACAGACGCACATACACACGCACACCCACCCGGCCATCGAGACTTTATTGTAAATTTTTGGATTTTTATTGTTCTTTGGATTTTATTATTTTTTTTTTCTGTTGTTACTGACTCTGAGGAAACATACACGGCTTACACATACGAATACACACAATTGAGTGTGTATTATTTTTTGAGTTTTTTTTTCAGATAATCATATAACAATTTATTAGTATATTATTAGTATATTGATATTATTGATACTATCAGCAGTAAACTCAAACTTGAGTTCATTTTTAGCCTAATTCTGATTCACCGGACTCTGCGCCGCAAAGGTAAGTCTTGTGAATTTTTGCGCAATTTTTTTTTTTTTTGGTGTCTTGTATGAGCCTAGTTATAAGTTAGTTTAAGGTTAGATACTAAGCTATAGTTAAGTTGCTCCGCCACGCTTTTACTTGCATGCGCCCGCTATCGCTCTATCCCTTACTTATTTGCAGGAAATAAATCACAGGAATTCTGATAAGTAGTACGATTAAACTCAGGTGTGCTTAAGGGTATTGGAGCATTCCAAAAAACCTTTCGCGCACAACCCCCTTACTGACCGCGGCGCAGCGACGCCGTCGTCAGTGATTCGTACTGAAGTTTTTTCTTTCCTTTGATACGCGTGCGTACGCATATCGCACATCGTCATGGGTTCCGAACGCGACGGAACGAACCCGAGGGAAGAGAACCCGGAAACAAACCCCCCGTCGGATCTGAATACCACTCCAAACAGAGATAACAACCAAAACGGGACCCGGCCCCAGAAGGAGAAGCATAAAACGAAGAAATTGAAATTCGCTGAACGACAGCGAGAGGCGTTGCGCTACTGCGCCAACGGTGCCATGTCTGAGTTGAGAGACTTGGTATCTCGCGCGGATTCGCCGACAGCGGACATCCTGGCGCTCGTACAGAGACTAGAAGATCAGATTAACCAACTGGAAGAGTCCGACCTCGTCATCCGGGAATCCCTCGAACATGAGGAATTTGTGTTGGATTACGTGGAAAGTGACAGGCTCCACGTCACGATGCGGAAAGCCATCAACTCAGGCAACGAAGCGTTAGCCGCTAGGAATAGGGCTAGCCAGAGGAGAAGCAGGTCCCCGTCACCATCCAAAGCCTCTTGTTGTTCGGGGACTCGCCGCCGTCCAACGCTATTCAAACCACCCACCAGAAACCTGCCTATTTTTAGTGGGGACCCCCTGGAATTCTCGACTTACCTTGAAAGCTTTGAGGCTATGGTTGAGGGCCAGGGGTATGAGCCTATCGAGAAACTCCATGCCTTACTCCAGAGTTTACGTGGTGACGCCAAACAACTAGTGTCGGGGTTCGCTATAAGAGGAGAGAACTATGACATTGCCCTTTCACTCTTGAAGAGCAACTATGGTGACAAATCGAAGCTTATAGAGACCCTCATCGCGAGGCTGGTTGGACTCCCGTCCCCTAAGCACACACACGCGGATCTCTTCCGCTTCAGAGCCAACGTGGTCTGTTTCTCAGAGTCCCTGAAGAAAAATGAAATGATTGGAGACTGTCGAAGCTGTTCCATCATTTTAGGGACTCAACTCTCCTTTAAATTACCCCCGGAGGTCAGAGAAAGAATTCCTTGGGCGGATGCCAGGAAGAGCTGGACAATCCAATCAGTACTGGACTTGGTTGAACGAGCGCTCGGATTCTTGGAGGCCACTAAGCCTGTCTCGCACAATCCGAAGTCTAATTCCAACATTCAAAGAAGGGGGGAAACTCCGGGAGGTTACACGGACAAACGATCGAATGGCACCAACAAACAGAAGGTGTCTACAGTGTTGAGCACAACAGGAAATAAACCAGCAGTCCCCAAGAACCAGCCTCCAACGAGGCAGGACAAGAACCCTGCCCGATCGGACAAGCGAAGTTGTCGGTTCTGCAAGGAGGAGCACTTCCCATCTGAATGTACTATGCTTCCAACGCCAGAGATGAGACGAACAGTGGTTAGGAGTCGCGGCTGGTGTGAAAGATGCCTGGCGGAAAATCATGCCACAGCAGACTGTCAGTACGCTAGGGCTTGCTTCCGTTGCAGGGCACCGGACCACCACGTCGTGTTTTGCCCTCAACCAATCTCTCGAACTGGCAGCCGCCCACGAGCGCAATCAGATCCGCAGGGCCCAGGATCCTCAGGGGATTCCGCCTCGGGCCATTATGCCGCTCTTTGTTCTGGAGGTAAGGGTATGGCACTTCCGTTGGCCGATTTGATTGTGTCCAACGGGGCTGACACCCTTACTCTTAGAACGTTGTGTGACGGGGGGAGCCAGAAAACTTTGATTTCTAAATCCGCGGTTCAAAAGTTACAATGCGTACCCACTTCCCAGGTCGTGATTGCCATCAATGGAATCAACCAGCAGGGCGTAGCAGCCCCTCATGATGTCGTCACTCTCCAAGTCAAAACTAAAGAAGGTACGGTCCCCATCACCGCTATTGTGGTGGAGCACCTGCCCTCTAATCTGCAGATTCCTGGCTTGGTCAAAACCACCCGAATGCTTCGCAGGCAACATGTACACCTTGCTCATCCTTACCCGGACAGCGACGTGATAAATCAAATCCAGCTCCTGATCGGCGTGGATCACCTGGGGAAATTCCTGAAGTCGTGTGAGTCCCGCTTCGGCGTTGACCTTATGAAGACCAATGTGGGCAACATGATATGGGGACCTCTACCCTTTTCCTCGAAGAACACTGCCTCCCAAGTTACAGTAGTGTCCGCATTTAGAGCAGAAGTTCGGCTCACCAACGATTGGAGACCGGATCTTACTTGTTATCAGACGGAACAGCACTCTCTATCCCTCCAGTTGGAAGGGGGTGTGAAGAAGGCGCCCCGGGGTCCTGACCCTTCGCCCCTCCGTTCTGAGGATCCCTCTCCGACCGCTGAATCACACCCTGGAGCTTCCCTCTCATTGGAAGACGTGCAGGGTACATGTGAGACGGCGGATGCGGGGATTCGAACTATATGTTGCGCTACCAACGTTGCCTTGGGCCATTCCCCCCTCCAGCGGGCGGATGGGTCCAACACGGGGCCACAGGAGGACAGTGAATCGTGACATCGTCTCGAGCGCTCTCCGACCGTCGAAATTCCATCCTCCCCCCAGTTGGAAGATGGGATGTTGCTGACACCCCGGGGTTCTGAGCGCTCATGCTCCACTACGATCCTAGGCCCCCTCCCGACAGAGGAGGCGGGCCCCCCTACGCCAGATCTGGATCGACTTTGGTCACTGTCCCAGATTGGTATTATGCCAAATGAACAGTTCACAGCGGCCGAAAACCACGCTGGAGGCATTCGAAGAAAACTTGTCATTCGAAAATGGCCGATACGTGGTGTCACTACCCTGGCGTGACAACCACCCCTCTCTTCCCGACAACTACGCCTTGGCTAAGAGGCGTCTGTACAGCATCCTTAAAAGGTTGAGAGGGGACGCCGAGTTGATGGGAAGTTACGCCGATGTTATTAAGGATCAACTAGAAAGGGGCTTCATTGAAGAAGTTACTCCTGTTACTCCGATCCACCCCAACGCCAAGCTGCACTATTTACCCCACCATGGGGTCCGGAAGTCCTCGTCCACCACAGCACTGAGACTAGTGTTTGATTGTTCTTCCAACAATCCTAGTCTTAATCAGTGCCTACACAGTGGACCTTCCCTCATCACTGATTTGACCAAGATCCTTCTGAAAATTCGGCTGAGACGATACGCTACATCCTCGGACATTGAGAAGGCTTTCTTAGCCATACGTCTCAGGTTGGAGGATAGGGATTCCACGCGTTTTTTGTGGGTGAAAGATCCTTCTGACCCCAGAAGCCCTTTGGTCACCTATCGGTTCACTTCCGTCTTATTCGGAGCCACCTGCAGTCCGTTTTTGCTGGCTGCCTGCATTCAACACCACGTCCGAAACTCAGACACCGACTACGCAGAGATTATTCTGAACCAAATCTACGTGGACAACCTGTTCGGTACCTTTGACACCGAAGCAGGTGTGGAGGATTTCTTTCGTCAGTCCCGGTCCCTCTTCGAAAAGGCCGGCCTCAATTTACGAGAGTGGGTGTCCAATTGTCAAGAAGCGAACGTAAAGTTCCGAGAAAACGATGCGGCCGCCGAAGACACTACGATTAAGGTTTTGGGCATGGAATGGGATACTAACGAAGACACCATTTCCTACCCCCTCAAGGTTGTCGCCTCGGAAGCGGCTACCAAGAGGGCCATTCTGCAGAACCTCGCTTCCATATTCGACCCACTGGGCATCTTGTCCCCAGTGGCTGTTCGAGGGAAAATTCTCCTGCAAAAGCTGTGGAAGGAGAAACTAAGTTGGGACAAACCTATTTCCAACGAACACCGCAAGGAATGGGTTTCAATTGCCGACCATTTACAACGCTGTTTGCAACTAACGATACCAAGACAGCTGATTTTTGCTCGAAAGGTGGAACTTCATGCTTTCTCGGACGCATCGGGCGCGGCCTATGCCACCGCAGTGTACGCTGTATCAATGGGAGAGCACGTTCCCATAGCCAGTCTTCTTATGGCAAAGGTGAAAGTTGCACCCATGAAAGAACTCACGATCCCGCGTCTGGAACTAATGGGAGCTCTACTCTCCTCCCGAATCATTAAATTCGTTATCGACGCTTACAAGGATTTACTAGAGATAGTTAAGATCTACTGCTGGTGTGACAGCCAGGTGGCGTTGCGCTGGATATTCTCCTCCAAGCAGCTCCCCCTCTTCAACCAGAACAGAGTCGATGAAATCCGTAGAAACCTGCCGACAGCTGAGTGGCGGTACGTCCCCACAGAAGACAACCCCGCCGACGCGGCATCTAGAGGCGTGAGTTATAAGTACGTATTCACGGACTTATGGAAGAAAGGCCCCCCTTGGCTTACGAACCCTCCAAATTGGCCCGTCTGGACCGAACACCCTTCCCTCTGTGAAGGGGCTACGGGGACGGACGAGGTCATGGTAGCCGCTTCCACCACCGCGGTACCGAAAGCGGCCCCCATCTTCGATTTAGAGCGTTACTCCTCGTTCAACAAGATCATACGGATCACCGTCCTGGTTCACCGGTTCATCGAGAACTTGAGGAAATCCAGGCAGAAGCTCCCTATGACCCGTTCCGTCTCTCGGCCCGAATTCTCCCATTTGATTTCCATAGAAGAGAGAAGTAACGCGGAACTCTACTGGATTCGGAGGCTACAAAGGGAACACTACCTGCCCGAAGTTACGTGCCTCCAAGACTCTTTACCCTTAACGAATCTGGTGAAACAACTGAGCTTAACGCTAGTGGATGGAGTACTCAGATGCGACAGGAGATTGAGCAATGCGCTGATACCTTACGACGCAAAGTTTCCTATGCTGTTGCCATCGAACTCGCATCTCACCCAGCTCATCATATGGCAACTTCACCAAACAAACCACCATGTTGGTATTTCAGAGCTCGTGTCGATCGTCCGTCAGCGGTTCTATTTCGCTCGGATGAGGACAACGGTGAAGAAAGTGATACGCCCGTGTGGTCTTTGCAAACGTTTGCAAGCTGCACATTTTCGCACGGCGCCACTAGCTGCCTTGCCTCGTTCCCGAGTGGTAGAAAGCAAACCGTTTACGGTGATCGGAGTGGACCTCACAGGCTATTTTAATGTCAAAGTTCCTAGAAACGACGTGACTAAAAGCTATGTGGTCTTGTTCACTTGCGCGGTGACTAGAGCGATACATTTAGAACTAGTCTTCGACAACAGCACCGAGTCATTTTTGAGGGCGTTACGTCGGTTTATCGGGAGACGAGGAACACCCTCCGTATCCGACAACGCAACGTATTTTCAAGCAGCATCCCAACACTTAAGGGACTTATGGGAACTACCCTCCGTGAAGGACTTCCTAACCCAGCATTCCATCACCTGGAGATTCAACCCCGCCAGAAGCAGTCATTACGGCGGATTCTTCGAACGTTTAATAGGCCTGACCAAGACCCATCTTCGGAAGACCCTCAAAACTTCTCTAGTTAGTTATGAAGAGTTCAATACGGTGCTTGCGGAGGTGGAATCTGTGGTCAACTGCCGACCCCTCACCTACGTGGGCGACGAGCTCCACTGCGAGGAGCCCCTCACTCCTTCCCACTTGTTGGTGGGGTACAAGCTGAATGCCCTTCCAGTCCCTGAAGAATTACTTGAACATGATGCCACCTACAGGGACCCGGTGAAGGTCAACAAGAGGTACAAGTATTTACTCTCCCTCATAGCTAAGTTTCAGTCTGCTTGGAGCAAAGACTATCTGCTCAGCCTGAAACAATCTTGGAATGTCTCCAACCGCCCTGACGTTAAGGTCGGAGACGTAGTTTTAATTGAGGACGATGGCCCTCGTCTAAGGTGGAAACTGGGCATCGTCAAAACCCTTTACACTTCCCCCGATGGGCACACCCGCTCGGTGTTGCTCAGCACGAGTCGGGGTGAAATAACAAGGGCTGTCATCCATTTGTACCCTCTGGAGATACACTCCAACCTGCTAGATCCC
>JABUQX010059357.1:12500-20000 GCA_015478945.1 Trachelipus rathkii | reverse complement strand
ATATTCCTATTTAACCCGATTTATGGTTTTCCGCCCTTAGAACACGGGGAGACTTTGCGTGGTGGTGGCGCTTAGCATATCCAAAGCATTTGACCGGTTTTGGCACGCGTCACTGCTCACCAAGCTCCCTTCCTTTGGGTTCCTCTTTCTCTTCTTACTTTATGTCTAGCTTTCTTTCAAGTCACTCCAATATCGGCTGTGATGACTGGAGCGACCTTCTTCTTCTTTTCTGTAACACAACATATCCTCAGGGTTCTGTCTATCTCCTACTTAATTCCTATGTTTCGATTAATGATCTTCTCACCTGCACATGTAACTCTATCCCTACTCATATACCCGATGACTCGACCCTTCAATTCATTCAACTCATTTCAATTCTCTCCTCTTTTACTTCTAGAATTGCCTTCGTCTCAATCTTTCCGATTCTATTCTCGCTGATCTGGATAGAATTCCAGGGTGGGGTCGTCTCACCTTGTGAAATTTAATTCTTTAAAACTCAACTTCTATACAAATCTGCCTCTCTAAAACACCTTCTAACTTTTCTATCTCTTTCGACGGTTCTCTCGGCTCTCCTGTTGACAATATAAACATCCTTGGCCCTAAACATAAACAAAAATTGTCTTGGAACCTACATCACAGCGGTGCTAGGGCCCCTCCAAAGAAACTGGGATTTCGTTTTAGACTGCGAGACTTTTTTTCTCTCTCAGTGACTCCAGTTATTTACAAGGGTCTTCATCCGCCCTTACTGGATACTGTTCTCATATCTGGGCTCTGGTTTCACCGCTTTTTTGGATTTAGGGTCGAGTCAAAATCCCAAAAGCTTATAAACTGTTCTGTACTTTCCACTACACTTGACCCTCTATCTTGCGGCGAGATGTTGGTGCTTTATCCCTTTTCTATAGGTAGTCGTAGCGGCAGGTGTTCGAGGGAAATTACCACTCGCGTATCACCACCTTACGACGCCCTGTAGCACAAGGGTGCTGTGTCTGCTCACGAGTTTTGTGTAGATATTGGTAACTCCAGGCTAGTTCGCTGCGGTGCTTCCTTCTTTCCTGCCACCTCTGTTCTGTAGAACTCTCTTCCATCTTCTGTGTTTCCTGCTGAATTTAATCTCCCCTACTTTAAAGCCTGCGTCTGGGCCCATCTGCGTAATTTGCGCTAGCGGATGCAATTTTGGCGTGTAACACCCCCTCCCTGAATGGGGCTCTGCCCGTGAGTGGTGGTGACAACTGTAAAAAAAAAAAAAGGCATCAATCGAAATAATCGCGATAAGTGGGCTTTCCCTGACCTACCTTCAGCTAGGAGACCTGTTCCAAACTCAGATCTTGCACCAGTCCCAACTTTCTGTGAACTACCACAGCTGTCAGAAGATGATTTTGAATGTTTGGTATCACATAAAGTAAATAAACTGTGGACAGTGACAGTGATTTCCAAACAACTTCATATAGTGGAGGTTCTAACCAGAATGAATTGAGGAATCGCCTGAATTGATTACTTCCAGACTAAAAGAAGAATAAGCTTCAGCCTGGAACGATAATTACATACACTTCATCAAAGTAGAGATATGGATTTGCTGCCATTCTTTGCCGAAGATAACAACTTAGCATTTTGCATCGACATCAGAAACGTTCTGAGGAAAGTTGATCTTTCAGAATATAGCTCAAGTAAGTTGCATCTTTTTATTGACAGTTCAGAACGTAGTTTAAGATAAGTTCTTTAACATAATGACAACAAATATGGTTGAAGGAAGAATACCAGAGGTCTCTTTAGTCTTGGAAAAGATAAATTACCAAGAGCATTTAAATTTGAAGATGATTAATTATCTTCTTAGTCATCAAAGCAGCTGTACAAAGTATCCTTGCTTTATATGCCTTTGTGATAGTAGAGCAAAACATGAACATTGGGATAGAAAAGATTTGCCCCCGAGGGAATATTTGGTGATTGGAGGGCACAATGTAAATCAATGAACCACAAGATAAAATCATACTGCTACCACTGCATTTAAAGCTGGGTCTGATGAAACAATTTGTAGAGGCTTTGAGGAAGACAGTTCATGTACAGAATACATAGCTCGCAAGTTATCTGGACTTACTATGGAAAAATTGAAGGCAGGAATTTTCGATGGCCACAGATCAGAAAACTTATAAATAGCCCACACTTCATAGAATCAATGAATGAAATTGAATAATGTGCCTGGGCTTAATTTGTTCTTGATGTGAGAAACTTTCTTGGGAACAAGATGGCAGACAATTACAGTCAATTAGTAAATAATATGCTGTTTAATTTCAACATGGTAGGCTGTAACATGAGTGTTAAAGTCCACTATCTGCACAGTCACTTAAATCGCTTTCCAGAGAACCTTGGTAACCTAAGCGAAGAGTAAGGTGAAAGATTTCACCAAGAATTTAAAATAATAGAAGCCAAATACCAAGAAAGATTGAATGCACACATGATGGCTGACTATTGCTGGAATACATTGAGGGATTGTCCTGGTAGAGCCCACACTCTCAAGACACAAACAAAGCTTCTTGTGTGTTCTGTTCCCCAACGGCAATGCCATTAAAGCTACAAGTTTTTCTATGTAAGTATTGTAAGTCATAGGTTTATATGGCACTGGCATATTCACCAGTCCCCCAGGCATCTTAATATGATGTCCAAATAGGAGTTGTGCCGGTATTATTCCTTCTTCTGTGATGGGTGCCTGCCTCAATGCAAACAGTGCAAAGGGCAAAACTTGCAACCAATATTGTTATTTCACACCTGATTCCGAGACGGCATACATCTCAAGAAAGCCAGTAGTGTACGATGCAGGTTCCCCACCTTTCCATTGGCACTGGCACTGTGAGGCGACGTCGTGAAGTGATCAAGGCCTGTCAATGGGCACACTTCTCGAAATAAGGTGGAGGTTAAGCAACCCCCAAGGTCCGCGATGAGCGCATTTGAATGTCAATAAACGGAAAGATCTCTTGCAACAGCACATTAATAATAGTCTCTTTATTTATCTCTTTAATAGGAATGACCCACATGAAATTGCTAAATCTATCAATCAACGTGAACAAATATTTTTAGGCATGGCAAATCGGTAATTTGATAATATCCCTGTTTAAAGACTCAAACTTAAATTTTACTTCTTTGTATTTACCGCATTCGGAATTTATGGAATGGCCTATCTTATTCATTTGACACTGTTCACACGTGCGAACAGTATCCTTTATACGTTTTTAAATGCTTCTAAAAACAAACCGATTTTCCTGCAATTTGCATCTTGTTAATGCCCATATGGCCTGGCAAGTGAAAAATTCACATAATTTCGTTAATTTGGTTTCTGGCACCACGACGCGATTGTACTCATTTGAAATATCCACAAACAAATCTACTTCTCTTTTTTCAAACCAAAATTTTTGTATCTCAATATTTAAAGACCTATTTTCCTTTTTCGCTATTAACCTCTTTCTGTAATCATCATTTTTTTTTTTTTTGCTTTTCGCTAGTTAAGTTAGTCTATTTTCGGTTTAAAATTTTCAATCAATAATTAATTTATTACTCTCAGAATACCTTCTTATTAAATTTATACATTTATTTTCAAAAATCTGGATTTCATATACACGAGGCTTGTTTTCTGTCCATGGTACTGTTTGCTTTTTCGAAAAGCTCTTTCTCCAAAGCCATGCGTGTTTCTACATTAATATCCAAGCTATTTTTTTTCAAGCAGCCAACGTGGAATTATTTCAGGCATCTTCTGATTGGATATTACTTTATTTTGAGCCTTGTGATTGGCTGGCACCAATGCGTAATTTTCATCACCTGCCCTTGTACTTTGTGCTTTGTGAATTTGTCTTTTTTGATAAACTTTTGACCGACTTCATAGTTCGAATATTAGTTACGTTTGGCCCTTCTGGCACATTTTCATCTGTTATTTTATTTTATATATTAAATAAGCTAATAAGGCATTTTCATTTTTCGTAATTAAATTCCAGGAGATATTATATGTGCTAAGTAAATTCATTTATTTCACCTCTCGGGAATTTTGATTCGAGCCATCGTTAACTTTATTATATTTGGTAATCAAGGCACGTGAGTGAGTGTGAATTAAAATTTTCCTTACAGATAGAAGATACCCATAACGATTTAACAATTTTGATGGACAAAGGAGTTGTTTACTCACCAGGTCATATCTTCGTTTAGCGGGATTCAAAACTCAGCTAAAAAAAGCACAAGGGAACTTTCTTCGGTATCCCCCATATTATCCCCTCTACAGCCTCAGCTGAATCGTACACAAATAATTTCATGTTTGTTTCAGCACTTGAATACGATAGAGTACAGGCATTTAAGATTGCATTTTTAACATTTTGCTAAGCATTTTCAGCCCGCTTATTCTATATGACTCGCCTCCGGGAGTAGGGGTTTCTATTCAAAAAGGAAGTTAACAGTTCCATTATATTTGCGAGGTAAGTTAGAGACAAGCGGTAAAAGTTTATCCGAAAAATGAACCCTCTCAATTCATTTATTGTTTCAAGCCTCTCACTATTTACTATTTCTTCAACCTTCTCTGGATTAGGTCTCACGCCATCTTTATTTATTAAACAACCAAGATAGCACAATTCCCCTACCCCTATTTTACATTTCGCGGGGTTTTAATTTATATTGAAAAATTGTATTCTTTCTAGTACTTTTTCTATTAATTTCACATGTTCCTTTTAGGTCTCTGAAAATAATAAAATATCATCTATATAGGTATGACAGTGTCCTATGACCAAAAACACAATGTTCATGTAGCGTTGGAACGCCGACGGCGAGTTTAAAAAACCCATTGGCAGGTTAGTGTACGTAAATGTGCCCAGATTACTAGTGATTGTAAAATACTTTTTCCTATCTTTATGACGGGGATCGTATAAAAACTTGCGTTAAATCTAATTTAGTGAAGTAACGGCAATTCTTACACGCAAATAAATAATGTATCGTAGATATTAGGCAACCAAACACATTGACTTCCTCTCTGTAATTAAATGTATCTTGTTGTTGATGTCCTTTTCAAGTACATATATAGCAAAAGAGTTTCAAAGCAACTCTCCTAGCCACTAGATGATTCAACTCCGCTTGTGCGGGAAAAAACTTTTGGGGGATTTTCCTCGTTTTCAGCCTTATCACCTCCCCCTGGATTTTTGGTTGGTAGGGGAAAGTGACGACCAATTCTTGAAGGAGCCTTTCTGGGGCAACATTGGCTTGTTTACATACCGACTTCTCAGTTTCACGTGGGTTTTTATAACCAATTTATCCCCATATACTTCAAAAAACCTCTCCTTAATTTTTTAGCTGTTATTCTTTAATATCATGATTTTTATTTTCGTATGAATTAAGAAATAAATCTTTATATTTATATATAATATTATAAGATAGAAAGTGGACAAATAGGTGAGAGAGAAGAATTTTCAGTTGGAGAGAGAATAATCTTAGAAATACCATGTACATGCGAATATTGTAATTCTAAATCATGATCGTTATTTATTGTACTGAATTATTGGTCACAGGATCGAACAATAAATTTGATTTGAAATTTAAGCCCAAGTCAAATTCCTTCAAAAATGGTAACCCTAATATATTCAATATTAAATTTGCGACATAGAATTTTTCAGTAAGTAATTCATTTAAACCAACGTTAATAGTCATCTCTTTAATAATATGCACCTCAATATTTGAATCATACCCAATGGGGGTATTAAGTCTTTCTGCTGCACCGGCCATGCATAAATCAAGCTCACTCCCAGAGTCGATTAAAAACTCCTTCTTATTTACGTAATCAGATACCTTATATAACTGTTATCGAGATTATTTGAAACATCATTATTGCCATCCGTCTCATTAACTCCGTCGGCCACCGCCCATGCGCGAGGCCTAATTTTTGAGTTCATAAAAGCTAAGGGAGGCAAATCATTTACACTATTTTCTGAATTCTCAGCTATAGCATTTATTGCTTCTTTGTTGCCACTTACTTTTACTTTGTCAAAATGAACACAATTTTAATGCATTATAAAATTAAATTCAACCTGACCCACGTGATCAATTTTTTTTATTATTACCAACATTTGAAATTGCATCATTATTATTTGATATTTCATTAACTTGAACTTTATTACTATTAATATCTAAATTTGTATTGCTACTTTATACTAATTAAATTTTTATTTTTATTATTATTATTATTTATAATTTCCACGCTATGATTAAAAGACACCGTTTTAATTTTAAGAATGTTTACCCGACTGCCTGTTTCCTGGAAAAAAAAGACAGTATCAAGGTCCGTTTCCCTGTCCCCTATTTGAAGTGGTGTTGGAGGCGGCAGTTACAGCCCCGAGAGGGATATAGAAGCGAGTACATGGGACATTCTTCTGACTCATAGGAATATGGGTGGTGGAGATAACGATCATGATAATAACAGAGTTCAGCAGATGGCCACTTATATACGGTGTTGACATATCTCCGTTATCGGTCCTCGCTTCTTCATTTTCTTGGATGGCGGTTTTTTTTCTGGCTGCTGCTGTTCTCGTGTGTCTTGGCATTTGATGCTTGCAACGATCTTCATGGCGATCTTCATCATTTACTTCATCTGCGGCAGAATTTTCTCTAGAGTTTCCAAGGCTTGGTCGGCTTTTTCTTCTCGATCATGTGAGTGTGACCGTTTCTTCGCTGGCTTCGATGGGCAGTTTTCGTCATATCTCAAGTTGTTTATATTCCCCATTATTGTCTCTTCCCTGGTGGAAGCAGAGATTCGAGATATTTGTGCAAAAAGTTTTTGAATAAGTCATCTGCCACGCGGACGAGCCTGTGTATGTCGTTATCTTGTGTCAGTGTGTACAAACTCATTTGTACAGATGTGGGCAATTCGTTCATGAATAGTTCTTGAACATTTTTTTTACGAGGCGTTCAAAATTTTTATGAACTAAGAGGTCCTTCACACGGCTGATGTACTGACTTGGTAATTCATTTCTCTCTATGTCTTTTTTAAATGCATCGCGAACACGTTGACGAAGCGCGGGCATGTACGTCTCTTCTATCATATCCAAGAGTTTCTGACATGAGTAATCTTCGCGTGGAAACTGAATTGTGGAGATAATGCTGTTCGGCAAGATGGAGGCTAGCAAACGCACTCTTTCACACACATCATGGATCCCATTTAGTTTAAATAAGCATTATTGGCAGTCAACCAGGACAGTATCCCATAGGTATTGAACTAGGGGTAGTTGGTTAGGGGTTAAGGAACTTGTTTAATTCTGGCGTTGTCTCCCCTGATGGCACCGCTTTGTGTACGTTGACTATTTCGATTTGCTCGCTTTTGGCGTACACAAATGTTCATCTTCAGAGCGTGAGGTAGAGATTTCTCGCCAAGATAGTAAGAGAGACTTTAGTGGGGAGATGGACTTCCTCCCCTGCCTTGTTTTAGGGGTTAAAGCCCTTCCCTTCCCGTCTTCAAGCTTGGGGAAGTTTTCTTCATTCCAACCATGT
>JABUQX010059357.1:0-7500 GCA_015478945.1 Trachelipus rathkii | reverse complement strand
ATATATATATATATATATTATATAATATATATATATATATGAATATATTATATATTTCAGTGTTTTTCTCTGAAACAAAATATATATATTTTTCCTATACACGATACTTCGTAGTACTTTTTCCTTTGATGTACACATTTCGCCATACATATATAATATATATATACTAGTACTATATTATATATATATAATATAATATATATAAAATATATATATAATATATATATATTATATAATAATTACTATATATATACTATATATATTATATAATATATAATTATTATATATATATCATAATAACGGAATTATTTCAAATAATTAACACAAAGTGGTAGATTCTTTAAAGTTTTTATAGAATTTAAAAGAAAAATAATTCAATATATCAATATAAGTGTTCACGAGCCACAAAATATCAAGCAACGCCTAGAGTTGGCCAAGCACCGCACACGCAACCGCACCGCACCGCAACCAAAAGTCCATAAATGGTTTAATGCGCACCGTTCCCATGATACCTTACAATATTAACCACAATGCAAAAAAAACACCTTCCAAATACTTAAGTATAATTTTTTGTGTTTCAAAATGAAAAATTTAAATTTTATGTTCAAAATACAAAGAAAATTATCCAGACCCACTAATATATATATATATATAATATATATATATATATATTATATATATATATATATATATATATATATATATATATATATAATATATATATAATATATATATAAATATATAATATATAATATATATATATTATATATATTTGTGTATGTGTAGAGGAAGACTTGTAGTTATCTTTTCTTCTTGTTTCCCCACTGCACAAGTAGCAGTTGATTGTTCTTTTGAAGTTGGACGATACGTACTGTTTCAAAACGCTGCGATGTGGACAGGAGAGAACCAAAATTTTAATGTCACGACCCATATTAGGCTAGAAATATCTAGTCTTGATAACACCAGGATGAGACATCTGATGAAAAGTGTTAAAGATCTGTTCACA
Source organism: Trachelipus rathkii (assembly GCA_015478945.1). NCBI lineage: Eukaryota > Metazoa > Arthropoda > Malacostraca > Isopoda > Trachelipodidae > Trachelipus > Trachelipus rathkii. The sequence continues at coordinate 6,494 of JABUQX010059357.1, read as the reverse complement.
ACAAGATTTTGGCAAAAAATCGTCGCAGAAAAGCTGAAGAGGTATCACACCGTACATGAAGATTATCTGGTAGAGAGTAAGAATGAATACGAGGTTGAAAAGTGGTAGTTTCTTCATCTGTTGATTGAAGACAGGTGACAGCAGGTAAGCTAAAGGCGTCTACTGTTACCGTTGATATCCTGGAAAAGGGATCTACCACCATGTTATCTTTTTCTCTCAGGCAGGTCATTGAAGAGACATATTCTGTTTTGACAGAAAGATGATTTGGTGGCGATCACTTTTTTCTCGATTCCTACTTTAGAAAGCTGAAGCGAAAGATGACAAGATGATATTCCTTCCTTGGAACATATGCTTGAAATGAAAAACAAAATAGTAGGTGCTAGAAGTTCACGGTCGAAATCTATGTATTTGCTTTGCTGTTCTGATAGCTTTTTGTTGTAGAAATCTATAGGTACTGGCTGGCCATAAACCATCTAATGAAGGGTTGCTCCTATAGAAGTAAGACTACTATCCGTTAAAACTTGAAGATGGGTTACATCCGGCAAAGGAAATAAAAGAGTTGTGGGGTTTTGGAGTTGATTCTTGATTTCAATGAAGGCTTCATCTTCTTTTATGGTCCATGTAAGAGACTTACTTATCTTTTGGATGGTGTTTTGTATTTTCTGATAAAGGAAAGACAAGCTTTGCAAAACAAGGAATGAAACAGCGGTAGTATCCAACCATTCCCAAGAATCTTCTAAAACCTGCTGCATCTTTAGGAAGAGGGTACTTGGAAATTTCGGAGGTCTTTTCTGAAGGAGAAATTTCCTCTGAAGAAATATGATATCCAAAATAGTTGAGAGATGACTTGAAGAATTCACATTTTTCCAAGGATATTTTGAAAGAACTTTTTTGAAGAGCTTGAAAACTGCTCTGAGATGTTTTTCATACTGTTCTGGAGTTGATGAAAAAATTACCAAGTCATCTAGATATATGTAAACAAACTGAAGATGTCTGAAAATGGAGTCCATTATTCTTTGAAATGTAGATCCTGCGTTCTTCAAACCAAATGACATAGAAACATATTCAAAAAAAGGCCAAAAAGAGTTGTTATTGCAGTCATTTCAATCTCCTCCGATCGTACTGGAGTTTGGTGATATGACCTCTGAAGGTCTTTTTTGCTGAAGATTGTTGATTCATGTAGACGTTGTGAGAGACTTTGAATTGGAAAAAGTGGATACCCATCTCTTTTAGTTATAGCATTCAAAGATCTGTAATCATCACAACGCCTCCAAGTTTCTAGGGTTTTCTTTGGCACCAGATGGAGCGGCGAAACCCAAGAAGACTTGCAAGGTTTAATGATTCCGTTCTTCAAGAGAGTGTTGAATTCTGCTTTTGTTGTTTTTAGTTTATCTTCGGGAAGAGGAAGAGGTCTTGCAAATACTGAAGGAGAATCACCAGTCTCTATATAATGAACAGGTTCTTTTGGATTAAGTTTGATGTTCGTCAAGTCAATATGCAAAGTTAACAGTGGAAACTCCTGAAGCAAATATGAGATATTTGAGTCTTCAATGATGTTAGCGCTGATTTGTAATGAAGGAACTTCTTCGGAAGAGAATTGAAAAAGATGCTAGAAGAGAAGAATTTGTATCTTGTAGAGTTTTGTTTCTACAATCGATAATTAAGTTGTAATGGTGTGGAAAATTCATACTCAAGATTGGTATTGCGATATCATCTACTGTGAAAGTCCAATTAAATTCTCGAAGAAGTTCTTGATCATTATATATGTCGCTATTTCATCATGACACATTATAGGTGAGCATATTGGCTGCGGAACAATTGACATTAGTTGTAAGTAGGAGCATGTTGGTTACCATCGAAGAAGTTAGAATTGAAATGGAAGCACCGATGTCTAACAAGAAAAGAGTATCTGCGCCGAATATTGTGACATTGATAGTAAGTTGAAAACTGATTAAAGCGCAGCAATCAGATCGCTCTTCTAGTTTTCCGTTGGTGTGGGAGAAGCAGATCTAGAAGAGGGGCAAAACGAGGGTTGCACCTGTACATTAGATTTTGTCAGACCACTCGCACCAAGATCTGCATGTTCTTGCCTGTTGAGCGAATGAGCGAAGTAAATGTGTAAAGGGTAAAAGTGGGGTCTTTGGTTTTGACTATATGGACAAAGTCCTGAAGATATTCCTGTTGTTGTTGTTGTTGTTGTTGTTGTTGTTGTTGTTGTTGTTGTTGTTGTTGTTGTTGTTGTTGTTGCTGCTGCTGCTGTGGCTGCTGCTGCTGCTGCTGCTGCTGGCTGCTGATGATGATGATGATGATGATGTAGTTGCTTGTGTAGTTGTTGCCGTGGACACTGCCATGACAGGAGCGGATGATACCAAAATGACTAGTTCACCAAGTTGTTCAAGGGTAAGTGCTGTCTGCAAAGCCATAGTTGGTCGAATGTTGGTTGGAAGAGTCTTCAAGAACTGCATCCGAATGATGTCTTTTCCAATTTTTAACTTGGCATCATAGCGAAGCATTTCTCGTAGATGAAGGGAAGGCTTGCCACTGTAGACTTGCTTTGACATAAACTAGTTGAATAACTCAGTCTTACTTTTCTCGTAGATGGTATTGACTGCTTTCTTCAGCGGAGTGAAAGCTTGACATCGAGTTCAGCAAATGAAATACAATCCACGACATCTGTTGGCAATTGCGAGAGGGTGTGAAAGTACTTCGTCTTCTCGGAATGTAATTTGTCCAAGGTGAACCTAGGCCCCTAAAACTCTGAATCAGGTTGAAGCTGAAGTCTCAGAAAACGTTGGAGGTTTCACTTTAATCTCTGCAAAAGTCTCTCCTTCTTCTGCTGGGGACTGCAGCTGTTCGTCGTCAGATGGAATTTTCTTTCTTCTTCAGTAGAGGGTCTTCTTCTTCTTGAGCCTTGGGAGAGTGGTCTTTCCTTGATTTTTGAAAGTGTTTTCTTCTTCTTGAGTGGGTCTTTTTTTATTCTGGGTTCACCAATTATGTAGTGGAAGGCTTGTAGTTATCTTTTCTTATTGTTCCTCCACTGCACAGATAGTAGTTTATTGTTCTTTTGAAATTCCAAGTAATCACCCCTTTTACATTGTAGAATCTAAATAGATAGATAAATACTAGCTTCATGGAGCTTTCTCTGTTGGGGTCGCCTTCTTTCACTTACAGAAGCTATGTATGACGCTAGCTACTCTAGGCTAATGAGCCAGCAACATAAGTCGTTGTAACCTTTTTTTTTTATAGTTGTCTCTTTACAGTAAGGTGTTAAAAACAGCTATTTGTGTTGGGTTAATTTTATTAAACATCATCTTTTATTATATAAAAAGGTCGATGCCCTCGAGTCAAGCACATTACTTTTTAAGATATATCAATTTTTCTCGTTCCTCTGAACTCGATCCAAGTCTTTTACAAACGAAACATCAACTTTAAAATGCCTGTCAACCTAAAAAAAAATGTATTTTACAAAATGTCTATTAAATACAGTTATATACAATATAAGCAATAATTTTTATAAAGAAAACATTATAAACAATCATTATATCATAATAAAATCATATAACAGCGTATCATTATAAAAAAGCTAGATAATAGAAGTTAAAAGTAAATGCATTCTATATTAAAAAATAAATTCGATTGAAATGTTCTCGAAACAATTCTTTTTCTATAAATAAAATGGGTTTAACTTATGCAAATTTGAAACACTAAAAAAGATACATTTAGACTTCATTATTTTAGATATTATTTAATATTTTAAACAATTATTTTGACTGACAGGGTCGAATTTGCTTTGGAAGAAGCATGTGGGTTGGTAACTCTCGGCTGTTTCTATACTTTGCCTAAAAGTATCGATACTACCGGAACTATCCAAATTTATAGAATTGGCAATTTTCTCTTTTTTCAATCAGTCTTTCAAAAGATTTTGTTGGAAGGAGGTTGATAAAGAATCTGTTCGAGTGAGCTATATTAAAATTTTTGAAAGAAGAAAAAATACCTTTATTGTAAGTAAGTATCAATATATTTATTTTTTACAATTATTCCATCTCTTTTAATTTACTTTCACGAATAGTTTATTAAAAGTAATTTGAACGTTTCTCATATGAAAGAAATTTGATAAAACCACGTGGAGTTAAAAGCATAAATTTCGTCTGATAATTCTGATATAGTGATATTATTTGTGACCATAATTAGCTGTCTTGAGAGAGAGAGAGAGAAGAGAGAGAGAGAGAGAGAGAGAGAGAGAGAGAGAGAGGAGAATTTATCTATACAATTTAAATTTTCGCAGATATTAATAATTCGCAAAATTCAATTTGTTATACAATTATCCATAACTGATGACATAATTATAATTAAATGACGTGATGTAATTGGAATTAAAATTGAAGTGAAATGCTTGTCATTGAATATCACGTAATTTACTTATCTTTTTTTTATCATGAAATTGTCATCTTTGTCACGGCGTTGTCATTTAATTTCTATAAATTTCATTTTTCAAAATTGGGTCTAAAATTTTAAAGGGATTATTTTCTAACTTTCATGTGAAAAATATTTTAATTATAGAGTAAATTTATCTACTCTTCTAACCCTCACATCAGTAAGGTCGAAATTTATATATTTTAATCTTCAATTTTCAGGGTTTAAATTTTGTGGGTTATCAGGTTTTTGGCTATTTTTGTTTTTTTGGTTATTTATTTAATCTTAATTAAGAAAATTGACTCGATCATTTAGTATGTGAAATGCTAAAAGTACTTCGGTGCTCCTCCAATATATGATCTACAGATTATCGATATTTATTTATTGATTTTTTCGATAATCGTTTTTTTTTTTAAGTAAGATTCATTAAAATAATTAACAATATTAATACAATAACGATACGAATGAGTATATATATATATATATATATATATATATATATATAATATATATATATATATATATATATATATATATATATATATATATATATATATATATATATATATATATATATATATATATTGGGGAGCGTCAATCCATCTAAGTTAGGTCCGGGTTTACAGCAACGTAGATCCATCTAGATTAGGTTTAGGTTTATGGCATCGTAGGCCCATCTAGGTTAGGTTTAGGTTTATGGCATCGTAGGTCCATCAAGGTTAGGTTTACTGCATCGCCAATTCATATAGGTTAGGTCTCGGTTTAGGACCTTGTTAGTTCATGTTATGATAAGTTTTGTTAAATATACACAGATTAAATCTGTGTATACTTAATAAATCTTAACATAACCTGAACTAGCAGGCACCTGAACCGAGACCTAACCTATATATTTATACTGTGGTTATATCTCTTACATTTTAAAACTTCTTTATCCTTGTCACCCTTAATAGAAAGTTTCCTCTATAATCATGCATATTGATTGCTTGCTAGAGTTGTGACTTCTATTTTTAATTTCCTTCCCAGCAAAAAATTCCAGTAGGTTCCAGTGGATTTAAGATAAATTATCTTAAAACCCACAGGAACCTGGATATTTTTGCTGGGTTGGTCTCCCTTTTTTCGATTTCGACAGCGTTCATGCGAAATGAATTTATTCTCCCCATTACTGTCTGCTTCTGGGTACAATCCTAAACCAAGGCTGAGGCACATCCTGCGAAGTTGAGGGGTTCCTTTATGTCTCATAAAGAGATTCAAACTGACTCGACGTCTGTCTACACTGATGGCTCCAAGACGGATGGAGGAGTTGGAGCATCAGCTGTCTTCCCAGATCACGCCATTTCCCCACACCCTGCCGACCTATCCGTTCATATTCTCAGCCGAGCTGATAGCGCTAGTTATGGCTGTTGGCAAAATTAGCAATCTACCACCTGAATGTCATTATTCCATCTCCTTGGACTCTTGAGTCGCTCTATTGCTCGACCTGTCAACCAGAAATCCTTTGGTTTCAACTGCAAAAAAAGTTCATCAACTCTGTTCAATTGAATGGGAGAGTCATTGCCTTCTGTTGGGTCCCTTCCCATGTTGGTGTTCCAGGGAACGAGCAAACTGATACAGAAGCCAAACGTGCGGCCACCTGCAGGGTAACTAGCAGAATTTACCTTCCACTGAATATACTGTTGGGACACCTCCCTGCGATGGAATTTAAACATGTATCCGTCAGGGTTTCCCCTCCTGCTGGGAAGCTTGTTGGGCAGAGGATTCTCGTAGCGCCAGACTGAGGAATTTTAAACCTCTTATAGATCACTAGCCGTGCTCTTGAAAACGGAGTCGCCACCAGGAGGTGAATCTCGCCCGTTTATGAATTGAGCATACCAATCTCACGAATGGTTTTCACATGGTGAGGGAGGGCCCCATCCTGCCCATTTTGTTCTTTGTGTGGTCCTCTTACTATCTCCCATATATTTATGAGTTGCGACGCAATCTCAGCCATCCGACTTCCCTGACATTCTCTTATCATTCCTTTCCGGAATTGCCTAGCTCATATTTTATCCGATTCCCCTCACTTTCGAAGAGACAAAGTTTTT
>JABUQX010059356.1:22500-48155 GCA_015478945.1 Trachelipus rathkii | reverse complement strand
TCGCGTTTCCACCCTTAACGGGCGAGGGTCCGGGTCCGAATTACGCCGTTATTGCGAGGTGCTATTGTTACCAAGTTCATGTTGTTCCTTATCTCATTTCTTATCAAATATCTTTCTTGCAATTCCAAAATTTCTGCTATATGACATTGGACCTATTCACATTTTGGAGTCTGTTCTTCGTCGAATTCCTGTCCTACGCGAACTCTGACTCTTCCCAAAGCCCCTCCTGCCGAGGACTGATCCACAGGGATCCTTGATGTCATAATGATATAAAATTGACGTTACTGTAACTAACACTACAATGCATGAAATATCAACAGAAATGTGGCCACAATCCCGCATAAGTGGACTGGTAACAACAAAACAGGAGTTTCTGGGGTGACTGCTTCCACCTGGATTACATTTAAAACTTTGGAAGCACTAGAGAGAAGGCTGCTCTTGCCTGTAGAGAGGTTATTCGTTTCTATCAGACCAGCGCACAGTCCTAGCCAGACTAATATTCGATATTCATCCACAATTTTGGCATCTTAGCATAAGATCAGCTGAAAATCAATATGGAAAGATAAAAGCGTAATGCTGAAAAAATTTATAACTTCCAAATTAATAAGGAACAAGCAAAATGGCATAAAATATGCTTGAAGAATTATTCAATTAATCATTGTAACTAAACCACCACCGAGCTTTTGCCAAAAAGAATTTTTCTTCGGTTGAATTGCTATCAGGAATTCTTGTTGTTCTTCGGGATGTTCATGGAGAAATGGGTGACGAAGAGGAGAAGAACAGGGTTACCGATTGCAAGAGATGGTGGTTACGACGTGAGAGATGGAGCAACCTGAGTTGACCACGGAGGTTTGCAGACAAACCTCTCAGCTAAGAAAATTGCTACAGCACCTTGATGCAGCTTTGCGTAAACCTAAGCCGGTATGGAGTTCACATTTCCTACACATTAACACATCTTGGCTACTAATGATGTTTCAAATTTCTCACCTCGGTAACTGAATCATGAGGCTTTCATCTCTTGAACAAGCTTGTCTCAAAGGGCGCTCAGGAATTGATGGGAATTGCGCCAAAACGGAAAACTAAAACTGCTGCGAAGAATTAGACAAGGAGTTGGGAAACAAAGCTTAAAGCCACCAAGTGTTACTCTCCTGGAACTCCCGTATGCGATTCTATAAACAGACATTGTTAAGAAAACCTTTGATGTGCGGATGACACAAGAATCAAATACATTTGCATGCAGCAAAAGCCTTGTCTTATCAGAGTACTTAATAACACGTAAAGAATAACGAGGTAATAGTCGGAGAACATCGGAAAATAATGACGCCTATTTTGTCTGTTAGGCTTGATGTCTTGCAGGGAAGAGAAGAAGCGCTCGCGGGAGTACCTATTGCTAAATCTATTCCTCCTCAAGGACAAGTCGGGAATGCAACGGAGCAGGTGGAAACATTTTAATCCACATGCCAAAAACTTAGCCTCCAACACTACTTGCTGAAGCAACCAAAGGCAAACAAAGAAAAGAAAAGTGCTTTGAACCGAGGTTCAGCAATATTTTTTCCATTTTGATGTTGATTGCTCTATGGACAATTAGGCCCTGCACTCACCTTCACAACTCGGAGGGGTTACGTAGGTTAAATTGATGGGAAGTTCCAAGCTGCAAGACAGGATACTGGAGAAATAAAGATGTATTATTAGTATCGAACCTATATTCCTCCACATTTAACAGCACTGGAGGTCGATGGGAACCTTCAGTAGATGTTAACAACCAGTACCCTCTCACTTGGAACATGTCTTCGCATGTGAACACCAGGAGCGTCCTTGGTGGACTTTGTGTTTATTACATTATACACCCCGCATTACCCAGGCTCAGCGACCGTGGAGAGCGTTGTTTAGTCAAGGCTCTGAGATTCTAAGAGCAAAGAGGGCAGCCATGGGCATCCAGCCGCAATTTTTGAAAATTTCCACGCTTTATCGAAAGGACAAATATGACCCTTTATTCAGATATTGCAAGAGGATAGCGAAGGCGTGAAGATTACAGATAATTGACAATAAGCATTTAAAATCCCTTTCTCATTTTTGCTTATATAATTTCTCATCTTTTCAATATAAAATTTAAAAATCAATGTCATTCTTGAATACTCTGCGCTTATACTATTTAATATCTTGTGGGGCCTCCAAATTTGTGCTTTTAAAAAATATTTTGATTTCATAAAAGATTACACAATGTCCGGACTAATTTTTTTTGATAAAAAGTGTCCGCGTTTATGCAGCTTGCGCGACCTATCCAGCTCTCTGTTGCGTTTCGCAACTCGCTCTATAATATACTATCATATATAATATTAATAATAACAAAATAATTAATTTCTAATCATGGGTAATAAATAATTATAATGAAATAATAAAATCAATAACTGTTAAAACTTATATATAATAAAGAAATATAATATAATAAAGTGTGAACTTTTAAAATAAAATAAAAATCCATCAAATTCTTTTGATGATTATTTAAAAGAATAATAAAAATACATAATAATACTCTATTATATAATAATAGGGTCAATAGATATAATAATAATAATCATATATAATAATAATTAATAATAATAATATATAATAATAATAATAATAATATACTAATAATAATCATAATAATAAAAAAATGTTTAAAAATTAATAATAATATAAAAATCAATAATAATAATAGAATAATTTAATTAAAAATTAAAATAACTTTATCACTGATTAATAATAATAAGATTCATATTGTAATAATATTAATAATAATAATAGTAATAATTAATAATAATACATAATAATAATTAATATTAATAATAAAATAATAATAATAATAATATAATAATAATAATATAATAAAATCAATATTACATAATAATAATAATAATAATAATAATAATAACTATAATAAGATATAATAATTAATAATAATAATAATAATAATATCAATAATAATAATAATCATAATAATAATAATACATAATAATAATAATAATAATTAATAATAATAATATAATAAATAATAATAATTATAATAATACTAATATAATCATAATATAATACATAATTAATAATATAATAATAATATAATATATAATAAATAATAATAATCAATAATAATAATATCAATAATAATAATAATAATAATAATAAATTTAAAATAATAATAATACAATAATTAATATATTAATAATAACTAATATAATGTCAATATAATAATATTAATAAAATAATAATTAATAATATATAATTAAAATAATAATATATTAATATAATAAAATAATAAAATATAATAAGTAATAATAATAATGATGAATAATATAATAAATAATTAATAATAATAATAATACATAATATATAATCAATAATAATAATAATAATGCAATACATTTATTAATAATAATAATAATAATAATAAATGATAATTAACCTAAAAGATTTATGCATATAAATAATAATAATAATAATAATAATAATATGATAATAATTAATAATACTAAGAACACTAAGGAATACTAATAATGAAATAATGAATACTAGATGGATTTAATAGTAATAACAATAGGCTATGTATGCATAATTAACGAATAAAATGTAATTGATGAATAATATATACATTAATACATAGATATACATAAACTAAATATATTAATAAATAAATCACCTATACCAGATGGATTTTATCTTAATTAATAAATTATTCATCAACATAATCAATAATAATAACAATTAATAATACATTCAATATATAATATTAATAATAATAATAGTAATAAGTAATAAACATGATACAAGCTCAAATAATTTTAAAACCTTAGTTTAAATAAAATACATTAATCTCAAGAGGACTTCACTTTTACGAATGACAATTTTCTTCTGTATATTACATACTCTTTCAGCTTTGACTTCAGGATTATTCCATGGCGATAGGGACCTTGTCTGATGAAACATCGGACAAATGCAAAATATCATTGCGCATAAGATTTACATGAGTCTCGTTGAAAACTGGTTTCAATTACAACTTACAGCAAAAGTTATATAACCTTACTTGCATTTAACTTGCTTCGATCCTCATCATTCTGTAACGTTGTACTCATAATCTTGCTAAATTAGTCATTCATATCTCTTCCCCGCAGAATCATTTACTACTCTTCATTCAATCTTTTCTCCCCCCCATCCGCGAAGTTCTTTCTTACCCTTGATACATCTGTTCGGAACTTATCCGATTGCGGCATGGGCTATGTACACTCGTTGGTGGACAAAAAAGGTATTCACAATTGAATATTTAAGAAACATAATTTTATATGATAAATTGCTAGCTAGTGGTTAAGCAAATCATCTTCATCTGACAACATTTGCAGGAATTGGAAAATTCTTGCTATTTAAATGGGCAGTTTCTTGAGACTGCATATAGCTTCACTTTCAACTTCGCCTGTTTCTTTTTTTTTCTCTCTTTTGATGTTGCTGTAATCTCTATTGTGTCATCTTCTAGTTTTTTTCAGTAACCGAATCCTCAAATAAGCAAATGTTATAGCTACTCATCATTTGATAATATAGATGATTCAAAATTTATCAAGATTGCACTTCGGTGAATGACTTTCGTTCAACTCCTTGTATTGCTCTACATTCTGTTCATAATATCTTTCTCTGGTTTAGTGAGCACGGAATATTGCTTTAGTGCGTGGACTCCAATATTGGCGTATGCTTCTTATATATACCTTGTAAGTTGGATAGTTTTTTTCTTCTCATGGCTTACGAATTCTCTTCAAATAAATATATTTTAAAAGAATATATGGATTTCGCCATCCATCTTTTCAAATAAATTCTATATTAGTTCATAAGTTGTAATTGAAATATTAACACTTCCATTTTGCTAATAATAAAAACACATTTGGTCAAAGAAGAAATTTTAGACACGTGTCCGAAATCTCTTAACAAGATTATATTGAGTTGATATTACTTAATCACTTTGGAATATAAAATTAACTAGGAATTACTAAAAATTGGAAATAGACACACACCCTCACCTCACACACAACACACACACGCACATACTATATATATATACAACTACTACTACTACTTATTTATATGTAATTATATATACTATATATATACTATATTGAATATATAAATACATATAATCATATATATATATATTATACTATATATATATAATATATATATATACTAATATACATATACACTACTGCATTTCCTTTATTATATATATAGTATTTATATACTATATTTATATATATTAGTATAACTATATAATGTTATTTACTGCTAAATCATAATATATGATCATAATATATGATCATAATATATAATATATACTATATATAATATATATACTATATATACTTATAAAATCACTTCCCTTGTAGTATATCATATTATTATATATATATATATATATAGCTATTAGTGATATGTACAATATATTTATATATATATATTATATATATCACTATGATATATTTATTATCATATACTATATATATTATATATATATATATATATATATATCTATTTATATATTTATACTTATATATACATATATAGCTATATATATAAATATATATACGTTTAAAATATATAATATATATATATTATTAACCCGATATCACTTATATATATTATATCTGATACCGCTTTTGTGCGCTAATGCCGGGAAGGCCAAAAAAGCCTTGAAGGTGATCTTTCAAGTCCGAAGTCCAATGCATAAAGAAAGGGTGACATGCTAACGATTTCTGCTGTTTTTGAAAGATGTGCAAATCAAAGTAGATTGAGAAGAAACAGAAAAGATAAGGAGAGAGGAGAGAGGGAGAGACATCAGAGAGGAGAGGACGCAGAGAGACGAAACGAGCAGAGAAGAGAGAGACGAGGCATCGAACTAAGAGAGACGAGCCGGAGACGAGAGACCGAGAAGAGAGCGTGAAACGAACTTACTGTTTACTAACGAAATGTAACAATTGTATGATATTCATCAATCTATAATATTAATTGTGTATCAGTCAAGGAGGTAACAGCATCGAACTAGATATAAAGCACGACTCATGTGCAGAAAAGTTGCAGTAACTCCGAGACATCTCACAGGAGGAGATATGTGCGACCCGAAGAATTCAGTGGAGCAGGTTTCCTCATTTTTTATGGACTATTTAATAAAGGAGATACGTAACAAATGTCGACGAGATAGATGCAATAAGAGCACATGTCAAACTACACATACAAATATTTTTTTTAATTTGAAAACTCAAAGTGAGGTTTTTGATCGAGCATGCTTTCAGATATTCAGAGATCAAATATTTCGCAAGCATTTTCTTTTAGGCTACGGGTTCTTGCTAGGCCTATTCCTGCACACCCCTCAGCCATTCCTCCTTGCTTGGTCCGAGAGGTGCCTTTACTTATTCATTGCCCATAGCGAAGGTTGCACCGACCGACGGACGTGGAGTTCGACTTCCTGCAACCCATTATATATACACGGTATCAACTATGATATAGTATATATACATAATAATATATATAACTATATATATACTATCTATATAATATAATATTACTTATGCAAACTAACCACTATAACATATCCTAATATACCTATATATAAGTATATAGATACGATTAATACTATTATATTATATCGTTATATACTATATATATATATATCATATATATAATTCTATACACTACTATATAAATATACTATACTTTCTATATATATATATCCGTATATTATATTATTTATAATATCATATAAGCGACTAGGATAGATTAATTATTTACTATACATATTATAATATATATATAAGTATATATGAATACTACATATATATATCCTATATTTTACGTATATATAATATATACCTTATATATACATCGACTAACTCTACTTAAGATTACTAATCATCTTAATAATCTATATACCTCCTAGTTATGAATATCCCCGACTTTGCCTACTTAGTTACTATATATATGTCCTACTATATATGATTATGATTATATTATACTATAATATACTATACTATATTATATATTATATACTATATACTATATATATATACTTATACTATATATAGACTTGGCAGACTGCTCAAAAATGATATAATATATAGTATATACTAACATAGTTTATACATACTATAGTACGGTATTCTATATATATCATACTTACTGATCTTATTGATATCATCATATCTTAATCATAGTAATATACTATGTACCAACCTATATATTTATAATATTATATATATAATATATAGTGATATATATATTTATATATATATTATAATTTATACTACACTATTACTGCTGGGGGGGGAAATTCTGGGTCCTATCTTGTGACAAGGTAAATGATTGATTTTGCCGATAGAGAAACGTTGGCACTTATTTCATTTAAATTGTTATAAAAATAGATCTTTAAGCATTTTTTTTACGTGGTGTTTATAATACTTTTGGTTCGAAAAAGATTTCTAATTCAGTACCTTTTACTATACGCTCCTAGTAGGCTCACTATTGCTTTTCACATAGTACACCTGTAATTAAAAATTTTATTTATTCATTTAATTAGTATTAATTTAACTTAATATTATTTCATTATTATTTCATCTATTATTATTATTATTATTGATTATTACTTCATCTATTAATTATTATTATTATTATTATATATTACTATTTATTATTTGATTATTAATCTTAACTTATTATTAAGGTGCCATTATATGATAATCGGCTCATTATTATGTATTGAAATATTCTACTCAATTCACTTATTTCATTAGAAAATAATCTCTATTATCTATTTATTATTACTATATTATTATTTATATTATCATTCGTTATATATTACTTTTATATTCTCTATTATATCCTTATTCTTATTGATTATTGATTATCTATTATTCACTATTATTATTATTATTATTATTTTATATATTTTTGCAACTATCCTATTATTATTATTAATTACTATTATTATATTACATATTATTATTATTATGTTATATTATTATTATTTATTATTATTCATTATATATATTCTTATTATTATTATTATATTATTATGTATTATTATTTTATTATTATTATTTATCTTTTATATTATTATTTTATTATTATTATTATTATTATTATTATTATTCATTATTATTATTATCATTACTATATTATTATTATTATATTCATTATTTTATTATTATATTATTCATTATTATTATTATTATTTATTTTTCTGATTCAATAATACTAATCAATAAAATAATATTATAATTACTATCTATAATAAATAGTATTCTATTATTTTATTATCTATTATTATTATTATTAATATTATTCATTATTATTATATTTATTATTTATTATGTTTATTGATTATTATTATTATTATTATTCTATTTTTATTATTATTATTACTAATATTATTTATTATTATTATTTATTTATAACTTATTATATTATATATAATTATTATTATTCATTATTATTATTCATTATTATTATATTCATTTTATTAATATTTTATTTTAGTATTTTACTTGATATTATTCATTGTTTTCATTATTATCCTAGAGATAAGTTATTTTCTAATTAGTATCTATTATTATCATTATTATTATTATTATTATTTATCTATTATTATTGTTATTATCTATCTATTATTATATTAATTATTATTATTTTTTATATTACTTTAGTTATTCATTATTATTATTATTTATTATTATTATTATTATTTTTATTATTCATTATTATTATTTATTATATTATATTTTTATTATGAATAATAAAAATTAATAATAATAATATTCATTCATTAACAAAAATTTATTATTCTCTTATTATTCTTATTATTATTATTATTATTATTATCTATTACTTATTATTATTATTATTATATTATTAATTATTATTATATTATTATTATTATTATTATATATTATGCATTTATTATTATATAATTTTCATCATTTAATTATGTCTTATTCATCTATCTATTTGAATATAAACTAATATTATTAATATTATTCGTATATTTTATTATTATTATAATTATTCATTATTATAATTATTTTATTTATTCATTATTATTATTATTATTATTACTTATTATTATATTATTATTATTATTATTATTCATTATTATATTTATTATTATTATGATTATTATTATTATTATTATCATTATTATCTATTATTATTTATTATTATTACTTTTGTATCCTGCTTATTCACTTTATTATATTATATCATATTATTATATTAATATATATTATTATTCATTATTATTATTTTATTATTATTATTATTATTATTATTATTATTATTTGTCTCTTTTCAATACATATTATTATATTATATTATTATGATTATTGATTATTATTCAACGCTTATCTATCTCATTTATTATTTTATTATTTTATTATTATTATTACTATTATTATTTTATATTATAATATCATTATATTATTATTATTTATTATTATTATTATTTTTATTCATTATTATCTATATTATTATTATTTATTATAGTATTATTATTATTATTATTATTATTATTATGATTATTATTTATTTATTATTATTATTTTATAAGGTTATTCCTTTTATTATTATTATTACAATATTGCTACTATTATTATTAATTATTATTCATTATATTATATTATTATTATTATTCATTATTATTATTCATTATTGATTATTAATTTATAATTATTATTATTATATTATTTCCTCTTTATTCCTTATTTGTATTATTTATTTATATTATCTTTATATTATTATCTATTATATTATTATTTATTATTATTATTATTATTATTATTATTTTATTATTATTATTATTATTATTATTATTATTTTATTATTACTTATCTTATTCCCTTTATTAACTTTCATTCATTATTTCATTATTATCTTATGATATATGATTATCTTTTTATTTCTTCTTCTTCTTCTTCTTCTTCTCGTCTTCTTTTCTTCCTTCTTCTTCTTCTTCTTCTTCTTCTTCTTCTTCTTCTTCTTCTTCTTTCTTCTTCTTTCTTTCTTCTTCTTCTCTCGTTCTTTTCTTCTTCTTCTTCTTCTTCTTCTTATTCTTTAGCAACATTTTGAAATTTTAGAGAGGAAGTCTGCTTTCCAAAATTGATAAGGTTATCTAATTAGTTAAATAACCTGGACCAGATGGTTTATATTCCTATGCATCTAAAAAACTTTGAAAGATGTTTAGTAAACCTCTGACGATGCTTTTTCAACAAAAGTCTTTACAGAAGGATTAGTACCGCATAATTTTCAAACTTGCAAATTATAACTCCCATTTTCAAAAAGGGAGATCGTAAGCTCCTTGATAATACAGGCCAATAGCTAACTTCTATAGCTGGAAAATTTTTGAAACAAACTAACTAATAGGAATTACATTTCAACCTTGAAGATCATGGATTGCTCAAGAGTTCCCAACACAGGGTTAGAAGAATAGATTCATGCCTTAACTATTACTAGAATTTTTTTAATACTAGTTGAATTAACGAATGGTAGATAATTACACAATACTTTTTGATGTCACCTTTTTATAGATTTTCGAAGATCATTCCGATTACCGTTCCTCATCACAAGATTATGTAAAAAGCTAAAGCAGCTCACCGGTATATCGAGGAAGGCTTTTAAAATTGGATTAAAAATTGGTTATTCGCCACCGACGGACAACGATGTTGCAGGTGACGTGCTCCAGAATCGGATGGCTGATAGTTATTAGGGTGTACCACAAGGATTCTGTTTCGCGTCAATAACTTTTTATTACTATATGTAAATTCCGGACACTAGATGATGACATTTTAACGGCAATATCTCGAAATTTGCTGCTGATAGAACTTGGGGAAAATCGCATAAATTGTGAAAAGATTATCAATCGCTCCAGAGCGCTTGAATAAGCTTGTAAATTGGTCAAAAACGGGCAAATGAAATTTAATACCTATAAGTGTAAGGTTATTTTGGAAGTAGCAACAATGAATATGATTACAAAATTGATGACTCAGTTATCAAGTGTCAGGGAGGGAAAAAGGAATCTAAGATATTTAATTAATAAAAGGATTAAAATTTGCGAGACAATGTGCCTGGAAGCTGTTAAGGAAAGCAAATAAAACTAAGGAACGATAGGTCAAATTCGAAATATAAATCTTACAATATAATACTCCTTCTCTATAAAACATTAGTTAGACCTCATCTTGAATACGCATGGCAGTTTTGGAGTCCATACCTCAAAAAGGACATAGAAAAATAAAAGAATTTTTAGAAACCACAAATTATACCAGAATTGAAGAGGTAAGCAGAATCCATGCCAGTGCAACATTAGATAATACATTCTTTACGAACAGAAAGATTGAGAGGAAAATTATAGAAGTTTTCAAAATTAATACTAAAATTTGAAAATATCGATTTCACAGGCAGTTCTTGTAGATAGATCTTTAACGATGTAACACGACACGAGTAACGGGCAATAAAACTTTTGTCATAAACGATTTTCAAACTCAACATATAGAAAAAATTCTTCCCTTACGATGTAATTCAGAAGTGGAATAGTCTCTCTCTTATGAAAATAGTGAACGACCATATGGTAACATCGATTTATTCAAAGAAAAAAAAATTAGATTAACACTTTAAGGAAATGGTCTCATGAACCTTCAGCAAATTCCGCCAATCTTACTTTACAAAACTGATAAGATTCGCCAAGCTCCAATCAAACGGACTATTGAGAACATTGCAAAATAAAATGTTAAAAGTACATCTTAAACAAGATTTGGCGCCAAACTCCGTTACAAAAGTTTTACGGGATAACACCTTCCCGCCAAATTTACGTTACACGCTCTACTGCTCAATAGCGGTTTTCTAAGGTTGGGGGTCGCAATAAATCACACTATCAGTCATTAACTTTGTCAAATAACAGCTTTGACGTTCACCGCTTAGTAGAAGATTATTTCTAACGTTCTAAGCTGCTGGGTGACATCAATTCGATTCTACACATACTCATAAACTTTCTGTATTAACAAATTTGATGTCCACTACCTAAGAGGCGCTTATTTCTAACATTTCTAAGCCGGTGACATCATCGATCACCTTACAATAATACTCTCACACAATGTATATTAACAGTTCTTTGGTTGTTTAATTTCGTTACTAGTAGGGGATAAGTTAGTAAGCGTCTCCTAAGCCCGGTGGACCATTTCAATTCTTATCCTTCAGACCTAGCCATTTGTAGGTGGACTGTAAAGTCCTATTGCTCAGGTCAGGTGTCTGTAAGTGTACTGTAGTTCTTTCCTTCTTCTTCTATATTCTTCTTCTTCTTGTTCTGTCTTCTCTCTTCTTCTTCTTCTGTTCACTAGTAATCTTCTCTCTTCTTTTCTCTCTTCTTCTTCTCGTTCTTCTTTCTGTCTTCTTTCTTCGTTTTCTTCTTCTTCTTCTATCTTCTTCTTCTTCTCTTCTTCTTCTTCTTCTTTTCTTCCTTCTTCTTCTTCTTATCATACTAATGAAGCAGTGACTTCAAACACTTACATTCAATCACACTCTATTACAATATACATTAAATATATATAATAGTACTAATCTACTTTACTGTGAAATGGATTTAAATAATATTTAATTATAATCATATGTAAAACACTATTAATTACATATAATTACTAATTATAATTACTAATTCATATAATTATAATTTAATTTAACTTCATAATGTATTACTATAATATAAATATAGTTATTATTAATTAATTAATTAGATTAATTGATTTAGTGAAACTTTACATATATGGTAATTATCATATATATTATTATTATTCATTATATTATTATTATTATTATTATTATTATTATTATTATATATTATTATATTATAATTATTATTATTCATTATTAGATATTTATTGATTATATTATTATTACCCTTTATTATATATTCATCTATCATATAATTTGAAATTTATCCAGTATTCATCATAAATATATATTATCTATCATATTCATTAACACTTATTACTTCATTATTTATCCTAATTTATTCATTCATTCATATACTATTTATTATCTCATTTACATTATCTATTCATTCATTCAGCTATTATCATAATTATTATATATAACACTTAATTTCCCTTTTAATAAATTTAATATTATCACTATCACTTATTATCATTATTATATCATCATTATCATTCATTATTATCCTCTTCACCTCTCATTCTTTATTCTTCTTCCTTCTCTTCTTCTTCCTTCCTTTCTTCTTCTCTTCTTCTTCTTTCTTACTTCTTCTCTCTTCTTCTTTCTTCTCATCGATCTCTTCTGTATAATCTATACATTATAATTTAATTTTCTTAATAAACTTTTATCTTATAAACACACAATATAATTATATATAATTACATATTTTATATATATTATCCTATAATTTATTATTATTATTATTAATTATCTTATTATTAATCTATCTAATTATTACTACTAGTATTAATTAATATATATAAATTGTTTATTAAAGAAATTACAATTTTTGTTCTTATTTTTTAGTTATTTTTATTGATTATATATTATTATTTACTCATTATAATATTATTTCATTATTTTATTATTATATTATTATTATGTATTATTATCATTATTTATTATTCATTATTAATTTTTCATTATTCCTCATTAAATATTATTATTATTTATTTTCCATTATGCATTATTACTATATTAATATAGTTAGTTACTTTAACTTATTATTATTATATTCTATTATTATCTATTATTAATTATTATTATTGTATAATTAAATTATTATTTCAATAACAAAATATTATAATAAAAATTAATTATTATTAACTACTTATTCACTTATTTATTTATTACTTTATTATTATTATTTTAATGAAAATTTTTTATTTTTATATTAACCATTTCTAAAAGTTATACTATTGATTTTCAAAAAACTTTCTATTTTTCATATCTCATTATTATTATTATTATTATTTTATTATTATTATATATTATGTTTATTATTATATTTTATGTTTATTATCTATTTTATTATTGTTAAGGAATTTATGTATTTTAGTTAGTTATTATTTATTATTATTATTTAACAATTCTATTTATTCAGTTATTATTAATTAGAATTCTTTATCAATTCCAATTATCATTATTATTATTATTATTATATTCACATTATTTATTTATTATATTTATTTATTATTCCTTTTAGTTATTTCTCTATTCATTATTCATTCATTATTATCCATACCTAAACGTACTTCATTTTCTTTTTAAATAGTATACTTATCTAAAATCCGAAAAAGAGGCATTGATCGGTTGTTCAAGAACGGCAGATTTCAACCCATTAAGTATTTTTCATATCTTTATTTGCTTCACGGATGCGACCGTTCTACCCATCCCTTTGTCGTCCGCCAAGTACGACAGTTTCATAAATGATTTTTAATAAGAAAAGGGAGATTATGGCGAAGTCTGATGTTTACATCGCTTTTTGCATGACTTCAAAGGTCAAGCCCTATAATAACAATATATTTAACTCTATTAAATATATTTTAGTGAACAAAATAACATGCAATTCGTCCATTTCTACGGGGAACCCCCTCGCACAGTACAAAATTACAAGCAATTAAAAACATGCTCTACCGCCATAAAATTTACGCGAATCGATGTGAAAGTCAGATTCCATAGTGACTTTTGTGCTAGAATCCTGTAAGATTTGAATCTTTCGTATTTTTCCGACTATCACATACAGTTTTTTTTTTTGGGAAATAAGTAAAGGTTCATTTATTTTATTTCGTTTTCAATAAAATTACCTTTAAATTTTAAATGTCCTTTTAAATTATAAATCGCGCAACAATTTTGCATAAAAAACTGTTTATG
Organism: Trachelipus rathkii; assembly: GCA_015478945.1. Taxonomy (NCBI): domain Eukaryota; kingdom Metazoa; phylum Arthropoda; class Malacostraca; order Isopoda; family Trachelipodidae; genus Trachelipus; species Trachelipus rathkii. The sequence goes on along the minus strand of JABUQX010059356.1, from coordinate 33,242 downwards.
CTCAAATTCAAACCTATGGGATTTTTCAATCAAATCCTATTACAAATACCTCAAATCAAAAATATTAATCTTTTCAATAATATAGTTATATAATCTATAATTATATAATTTTTTAATTTTTGTAAACAATATTTAGCGATTCAATTTAAATGTGATACAATGTTTTTTCTTCAGGTTGTAACTATTATCCTAAAATGCTCTTAATATGTCTAGAAGAGCTTGTAAAGGATCTCCCCAACCAATTCTTGATATGTTTGTGGAAATTTGACGATTAGATTACAGAAGAGATCGCAAAAATCTTCATACTTCTTCACGCTTAAAAAAACTTTTCACTTGGGCCATTTTTTTAAGTGCAAAGTCAGGAGACCAAGATAAATGCCGTGGGGACCTCATTTATGTTGCAAAAGACTGTTAAGTTTGCTGGTCCAAGATTCTTAAAGGGAAAACGCAAAGAGAAGTTGCCATTTCGGTGTTTCAATCGGTTTGGACAGGGGAATACCTCCAAGATCACACAACAGGAGTCGTTTACTTCTGTTTGGTTGGAATAATAAAAGGACAAATTGCGCTGTCAATCACCATCTTATGCTATTTGATGCCATTCAATAATAACAAGCAATATGATAAAATGCTCATGACTATAACACCTTTTAGAATACACCTTTTATAAGCTTAATACTTAAAGCTTGTTATTTCGATTTCTTTTAGAAGATATTTTACTAAAAAAAAAGACGTGAGAATCTCAAAAATTTAGGACTTCGTTCGGATGGCTTGTCTATGGCAACATTTTTCACCATGGGAATAGCTTCGTTGCTTTTTCGCCAGACAACCATTCCACAAGGGTTGCATTTTAACGATTGCTCTACCTATTCAGAAGAAATGGAGTATTGTTTATCAAACGCATCACTATACAGCAATAAGGTTGTTCTATTACAAAATGGCAATATCTCTTCCCATCATTTCCCATTACACATTCTGTTAATTTTAAAGGAAATCTACGAAAACTTAGCTACATATTAACAAACAGTTTACTACAACGAGACACGAATGGCTTATATTGCGCGTGACTTAAAAGTAGTCTGAGCTTCTTAAATGGCCTGAACAAACTGGCTATTACAATAGCTATATGTGCTTCCTTTGCCAAATGGAATAAGTAGGCCAAAAGCAGAGCTACTATACCGCTCAGATGGCCCTCCACCGCTGCATTGTGTACTACTAAAACCAGCGTTCTATCAACCAATGCTTATTCTGGGAGCCACTTTTCGTCCACAAAAAGGTAAAAAACATCCATGTCCTGCCACCACTCACATTATTAAGTTAGGTTTGTATAAACACAAACTTATGTAAATGGTGTTTGACATAAGACGACTTGAATGACGCCCCGCATTTCAGCTTCTTGAAAATGCAAAGCATTCCTAATTATTGATTCTAAGCATGGGAAAGAGGGATACTTTTCACCGGGAACAAATGGGTATTCCAGAGCCAATAGGTCATTACAGACGGTTTTGGTAAACATGAATTCAATAAAATACAGTTGAATGCCAGGTGCAAAACTGATGTTTTAAGGCAGTTTGTATTGATCTGCTCGGAAAACACTCAGGCCGAAAACTACAATAAAGCCTTTTGACGAATAATTTCAAAGCATTATCAATAGCCTTGGTATGTTATTCATGTCCTAAAGGTTCATTTCTAACACTCACTCATAGATCTCCACTTGATTTTCCATGATAGAATCGCTGCTCATCATCGATGAATTAGGCTCGCAAGTAACACGTGAACGCGTACACTCCATCAAGAGATATTGTAGCATAGAAATAGACTGGAAGTTAAATCTGTGCACGCATGCAAGACTGGCAGATTTCTGTTGAATCTTCACGGTGATTGAATTCTAGGATGCTACACATAAAAGAAAACAGAAATTTCCATGGGATATTCTCTTTGTTGTTTTCTTTCAAAATTCTTTTGATCAACAAAAATTTTTTTACTCTCTAAATATTGAAAATGCAAATAAAACCCCTATCTTTTCCATATTTGGTTTGATTATGCTGTATTACACCATGTTTCTTGAATATCTATAATTTCATATTTGTTTTGGAAAGGCTTTGATTTCCCAATTTCGCAAAAATTGTGGCACACCGTCCTAGAAAAAATCTATTCAGTATTTGCCAGACTTCAAGCGGTCTCAAAAGCAAAAGAATACGTATACTGCGACGGTCTTAATTGTTTACGCAATGACAACGTCAATATATTTCATTCTTTCTTTTTGTACTGCAAAGTTGACAGCATGTACTTTTTAGTATCTTAATTTATGATATATACTGTACAAGCGTTATTTTACATGTATTTTTTTTATAATAACATCAACTATATATATATATATATACTTATATTTAATATAACTATATATATACTATATTATATATATATTATATAGTTTAGTATATATATATATATATATTATATATAGTATATCATATATATCATATATATTATATATTATTAATACTATAAGCGTATATATATATTATATATCGTATACTACTAACTGCCTTAATATATATTCATAACATATTATTATATATAATATAATATACTATTATATATCATATATATTATGATACATGTAGGAAAAGATATTACTAGCCTATATACTGAGATTTCAATATATATATCATATAATAATACTATATATGATATTATGTTTTAAGCCTTTTCATATTTATATCGCATGCCGCAAAAATGCGGATGCGGATGTTGATGTTTATATATATTATACAATATTATATATATATATATATATATATATATATCATAATATATATATATATATATTATCCTATATATATTTATATAATGATATATATAGGTATGTATAGTAGCTATTATGTATATACCTCATCTACTATACTATAACGCTACCCTTATAGTATTATTTAAGTATCATACTACTACTATCCCGCACATATATTCATATATAATAGTAGATCAATACTATTATTATTTATAATATAGTATATGATATATTATACTCATATATATATATACTACCCGATATCATTACTATATGTGTTACTAGCATATAGTAATAATATATATTATATCTAGATATATATATATATATGGTAATACTATAATATACTTATATATATATTATTATATATTACTATATGAGTAATATATATTATAATATAAAATAATTAGATATAATTACTACTATATTTATACTATATGACGTATATGAATCCTACACTTATCTTTATATATATATTTTTATTATACTATATACTGTATAATATATATATATTACTAGGGTAGTATACCTATATATATATAATTATCCATATATATATCTATATATAGTAATCATAGGTATTATACTATATATATTATCTATATTTATATATATACTTATATATATATTTATATCGAGTTTTAGCCAACCAACGTCATTAATAACATCTGTGTTACCAGGGTAACAGACGATAGGGCAAGCCGGAGGTCCCAACTTAAAATGGAACCCCACCAGCCTCTTTCTCCAACCTCCGACCTTAATGAAAGACATTTACAATGGATTATCTAACTTTTGCAACACTGTAGTAATTGAAAATTGCCAAATGTTAGGACAGCGTCTGTGCTTTTAGAACGACATCAATTTTTCTCTTTTTCCTGCAGAGGGTATGTTTTATTTTCGATCATATATTAGCCAGCATGCTATCATACATCTCTCCACTTGAAAAACAACTAGAGTTTCGGAGGACAGGCAAGTATCTTCCGTTGGGAAGTTCTACTCAGGGCCGTGGTAAACCATTTTTACTTAACTTATGGTCCCACAACACTGACAGCGACTCTCATTGCTATATGTCTAGTCCGTATTTCTTGGTGATAGGTTTCTTCCAATTTATTTTGGCACTTACATCTTTTCAGGACGCAATGCGCGTTGTTTCTCATCACTACTGGACCTGTAGAAATTCTGTCTAGTGAGAATCAGCTATTGATCTACGTTTGTAGAAAGGTCGTTGGCTTTTTTTTTCCTCGTACTTCAAGCCCTGTGAGCTGAATTAATAGACTCGTTTGGATTGAAAAGTTTTCTCAACTTGCAACACAAAGTGTACGATTAAACTTGTGTTTCCTGTTTTATTGCGCCTGGTTTATAAAAAAAACTGCCTTTATAACGGGGATCTTAAGTAAATTGCAATAGTGTGAAGGTCATTAATTTACCCACCAGACCCAAAGAGTTCTTTCTAGCTCTTGTTTAATTACATCTTTCATTCTTTTTTAAACCGTCATGCATTTTCATTCGACGCTGGCTTCCAAAATGGTACATCTTAGCGTTTGGAAATACCGGATTAACATCGGAGACAGAAAGCTGTAGAGGTGCATGTTTCTTTTTTCAGTAATTTTCTTTTCAAATGTTTATATAAGCTTAATGCATGCTGACTGCATCGATGTCATTTTCAACAGTGAGTCTGAAGAATGTTAACTTTTGACAACTTACGAACTGCGCGCGTACCACAAAGCAAGAGGTTCTTTTGCTTCAAGCCAATACCACTTCCTTTCCGATTAATTGTTTGTTTTAAATTTTGATGTTTTATTATGGAATGTCTTTTAATAACATTAAGATTATGAAGAGCATTCTTCAATTTCCAATTATCTAGAACTGTTCTTGCTACGGCGAATTGAAGTAGGCCTATTTTATTACTTACAAGTATCTTTTTATGTACGCTTCTTGAATTATTCATCTCTTGATAAATTTATTTATATTAACGTGTGGTTTTCTGATTATTCTCCTTTTTTATTATCTTAAACTCTTCAATTTAGTAAATCGACCTTTGATAATTTCTTTTATTGGGATTAAGGTTAATAGTTCGTCTCTTCATTATTCATTTCTATCCTTTATTCCTATCTGTGTTTCGTCTGCTTACAGTTTATCTTACTAACTTTCTCCTTTCGACTCCACATCCTTTCTTACCTTATATCCTATTTAAACCTACACTGTAAAAGTTGAAAAATGATACTAGTTGTAACTTAAAATAATGCCACAGCTTTCTAGAAGATTTCTATTAAACTATGGAAAATTGTCTATAGAGGCAAATGAAAAAATCCTATAACGAGACGAACAAATTATCACTTATCTCTTCAATAGATCACTACCACCAAAATATATATATTATGGGAGATTCTCTATAATATATATATAATATATATATATAATATAATATAGTATATATATATATTTAAGAGACCAATATATAAATACAAATAAGTTAGAATTTAGTTAATCAGCTAAAACATCTACCGCACCCTTTAAGCACAGAAGATTTATATTATAACCAAAAGTTTATATTCACACACACTCAACCTGATAATATATACAAGCTATTAATACTAAATATTTCCTGAATGGACAAAGAGAACTTACCTGTAATTATAACAAAAACATATTAAAGAGCATATGATGATTCTATGTAAGTCAATAACTGTAATAGTTAATGGATATAAAAAAAAGATCGATATATTTATATATATATTTCTTTAAATTATAAATGTATATATCTAATATATATATATATATATATATAGTAATATATATTATATATATATATATATATATATATATTATATATATATATATATATCATATAGTATAATATATATTAATATAGGTTATACTATATATATATATATATATATATATAATATATTATATATATATTATATTACTATATATATAATATATATATATATACCTTATATATTATATATAGTATATATATATATTATATATATATTATAATATAATATATATATATATATAAATATCACAAACACAAGCAGAAAAAAAATATAGTTGAAATGTAAGTAAATGTAATGCCTAATAGCTAGATGTAGAAACAACTTGACAGCACTTTGCATATTCAATTCCTAGCCACAGGTGCCTCATACATGTATCTGGTGTGAATTAATTTTTTTATTTTTTCATCCATGATGTTCGAAACCTTAACTTATTTCTGATTCATTTTGCTTGTCGTACAATTGATTGGCCTTTAGGAATTACCATAGTAAATTTTATCTGTTAACTTGCTCGGTTCAGCTGTTGATGGCACTGGTCTGCCTATGATTCTCCGAAGTCTGACCTTCTAAATTATAAATTTTCGCTATTATTTATTATTACAGTCCACTTTATATATTACGGCTTATGTACCTGCCTTTTTTTAAACACCAGCTATACAATCTGATTCACATATTAAATTTCTCTTATAAGAAAGCTTCTGCTCTCCAAACCTGATTAATTATTTATTATGAATCTACTTTGGGTTGTCAAAAATCTTATTCTACTTGAGCTCACTCTCAATGGGAAATATTTTGATGAAACAAAGAAAAATTAACTCTTCCTTTCTTTCTTGAATTGCATCACTCATTCAACTTTATGCCATGAAAAAGTAACCCACTTTATTACTCTCAACATTTATTAACATATATGCTCGACTTAAATTCGTTAGTTCTTCATATTATTTAAACTATTAATAATCTGTAGGTTGGAAATATCTATATTCTTCAGTCTATGTTAGATCAACTTTAATGGATAACGCTAAATGAAATAAAGATAGTAATTTACTTTTTCTCTTCTCTTGCTAACTCCCTCATCCCTCACTCTGCTTTTTCTCTTCATATCATCGCTAATATTACTTGAACCTTCTCTATTGATTGTTATTTGCCTTATATTAAGTATTTTCTGTGTGTTCTTAACAAAAATCTATTGAAATGATTCCCCAAATGATTCTGTATTATCCCTCATTTATATTCAATTTTATTAATAAATTATTAAAATATTTCACCTACTGTATAAATCCTTATGATATATCTCACTCTTAATGACTCATTCGCAAAGGAAATTATGTCTAAAAATGTCACATTGTGTTAAATTACTCGCAGTTAACAAACCTAGAAGTTTCAATCGACTCAAAAAATTTAATTTAATATACAGTAAATAAAACTTAATTCTTAATTCAATATATATATAATATATAATATATATAAATATTAATATATATAGACTATATAATATATATAATATATATACTATATAGATAGTATATATATATATATATTATATATATATTATATATATAATATATTAACCGTATATAATATATATATATATATATAAATATTATTAATATCATTTATATATATACTTAATTATATATTATCATAAATATAATATATATATATATTACTATAAATATATATATAATATATATATTATATAGATATTATAGATAATATATATACTATATACCGTATTATATTATTATATATATATAAATATATAGTATATATATATTATATATATGATAGTATATATATTATATATATATATATAATATATAATACTATAATAATATATATATATAATATTATCAGTATATGTTATATACTCGACATAATTATTCACACAACTAAATCTTCACCGAAAACAGTACATTCTTTAGTTTTTAATATTATTGGAACTTCCTTCTCTCGTTCTCTTTTTTTTGGAAAAAGTTTCTTTTACAGAATAAGCTCCTACTAGAATATGTATTTTAAGCCACAATGGAACTTTTTCAATACTCACAAGTTACTTACTGTGTACAGAAGTGTTCCCCGTCCTTATATAGAGTAAGAAGTTCGTATATGGGGTGGTTCCAACTTACACATTATTCGTTCAATGTTTCAATATTAGACTAATGCTTTTCTTAACTGACACTCAAACAAAATTTCACATTTTTTTCATCTCTTTTTCCGAAATTTGTATGTTGCCGCTTATTCAACGCTTTCATCTACAATAGGACTCTTTAACTCTTTTAATCCAATGGTTTTTACTTTGTAGAGATAGCGTGTGATTCGACTGTCTACAAAGTTTCATGCAATCTCTGTACCGCTTTTTAACCCTAGATCTAACCCCTATACTCATTATTTCACGAAATCTAAAAGTAAATTCATGAACACTCTTCCATCTTTCATTTAACAAACATCTTTAAACTTGCACACCTACAAACTTCGATTAACTTGAAGTGTTGGCTATTATTTGAAATGGAGTGAATTTTCCCGCTAAAATCTTCTTGTGGTGGGTGAATAAATTATAGACTTTTTTGTGTTCATAATTATATTAATATATATAATATTATATTATATATAATATATATATATATATATATATATATAATACTTATATAAAATATATATTATAATATAATATATATAATATATTATACTGTATGATCATATATATATAATATATAATATATATATAATATATTATATATATATATATACATTATAGTCATACGTATATATATTATATATCATATATTCATATATATAGTATTATAGATATCTATATCATAAGTATTATCTATATATATAATATATTATAAAACCCAAAAGTCTAACATTCACCATCACAAAAGATTTCCAGCAGGATAATTAATTCAAATTATATATATATATACATAGTATATTATATTATATATATATATTTAATATATATATATATATATATATATATATATATATATATATATATGATATTTATATATATATATATCTATATATATATGTAGATATCAATAGTGTAATGTAATATAGTATATAATATATATATAATATCTATATATAATAGATATATATAATATATATATATATATATAATATAATTATATAATATATATATTATATATATGTACGCTTTATTATACAAGATTACCTAGTGTAAAAATACACTACTAGATATATATATATATACTGTATTTACTATATCAAATGTTTATATACTTTACTTATTATATATATATTCTATATTATATATATCTTATAGTACATATATATATATATATATATTAATATATATATATACAATATATATATATATAATACTATATATATATAACTAATATATACTATATATTATATTATTTATTACAAAAATAACGATTACCAGATCCTGTTTTGGAAATAAAGTGATTTCTGACAAAAATAATACACTGGAAAAAAAAAATCGAGAGTTCTGTAATTAAAGTTTACAACTTGTGCAGAATTATATTTGTTCGATTTAAAAATTTGTTTTCATATCTTCCTGTTCATTTATGATCCGCTATCTTTCTTTCTTCTATTTTTCAACGAAAATGTCTGTTGCAAGTTTTTAATAAAAAACTAAGCATACATAAATTTAGTGATGCTTTCTGGAAGGATATTTATATTTCAATTAATGAAAGTATTTCTTATATAAATATTATAATACTATATATATTAATATATATATTGTTATATATATATAAGTATATATATATAATAATATATATACTATATATATATATATTATATATTATATATATATATATATATATATATATAATATAAGAGATTATTGAGTTGTTATATGATGGAAATAAGACGCATAGCATTTGAAGCTTGTGGTGAAAAGTTTATTTAGTCGGAAAGAACACATGTAGGCATTTAGTTTTTAAAGCATTATCTCATCTTAAATGTTGCCGCGACAAGGGGGGAAAAAGAGAAAATAAGTAAAAGGGGGAAAAATACGTAGTAAATGCGTCCATCTTGAACTCTTAATAATTTAAGAGCCAAGTTCTCACTAAATCAGTTATTTTCGCCGATTTGTAGCTAAAAATTCTTAGACCCTTGATGACACGTGTTTGTAGTGCACAAAATATGTGATTGCGCTAAAGTAGGAAGTAAGAATGTTAACAGTAGGTGGATGAAGAGGCGATGCAAGCTGTTAAAGTAAAAAAAAACGTGTTAATGACTAAACCCAATAAATAACGGTTTCAAATCCAAGGTTTTGCGAATAGAAGGAAGCAAGAAAAAAGAATATACTAAAAATTTTGCATACGTAGAAGCAAAAAAGAGGTAAATGAAGAATTTGGACGCTGATTGAAGGGAATGACAAGGGAAAGTATATCTGGGAAAAGGGTGGAAAAAAAAAAAAAATGGAAAGCAATTTATATGTTAGTTTAAAATGCTTCTGTAAATAAATTAAAAGATAGGCCTTCTTAATCTGATAGAATGGAGGAAAGAACGATGAAGGAAGGAGTCGTAATCATATGGATAGGCATTGATGAAATTAGAGGTGATTTAGTGAAATGTGTGTGGGTTTGATGATTGCAAGAAAGGATATGTATTATGAGATGACCGTATAGTAAGGAGGAGCGTATGGAGAGAGAAAGTTGAAAAATGGTATATGTGCAGGAATAGAAAACTAGTGAAAAGATCAAGAACGGAGGAGAGAAGGTGATTGATTGGATTTGGAAATTATGTAACAAATCGTTTATCGGAGTGGCTATAGTTCGAGGGATTAAATGAGGAGTACAGTACCCTCATATAAGAGAAGGCAGGATATGGTACGGGTAGGAACTATTAGGGCTTACGTTTATTGAGCTGTAGGAAAATATATCTGTATTGTCGAAATAAGTGTGTTCGAGTGACTGAAAGACTACGATTATTGAAAACTAGGTGTGTTAGAAGTGTAGAGGATTCGTGAATCAAATTTTATATTGAAACAATATATCAAGAAAATGAGCAGAGAAGAAGAACAAATTTCGTAATTTAGTTTTTTATGGATTGAAACTACACTACATGATAGGATTTATAGGAAGCTTTGTGGCAGGTTTATGATATATGGTTTCTGATGAATTCCAAAAGTAGTGTTGACATAATAAGTCAAAAGTGATTGGTCTAATATTATAGCC
>JABUQX010059356.1:0-17500 GCA_015478945.1 Trachelipus rathkii | reverse complement strand
CGAATACATGCTAACGTAACAAAAGTGTTCACATTAATTAAAGATACTAATCATCATCTGAACTAGAAAAAAATATACAGCGACAAACCTGACACACCTATAACAGAATAAGCCAGTCACATTAACAAAGTTCTCACTAACAACCAGTAAGTAAACTAACAGTACATCCAAAGACGCCACTATTCACACTTCTTCTAACATATCACCGATATTTACCCTTAACAATTAGTGTAACTATTTACCTTGGCACAAGACTGAATTATCATAGCTGATCAATTGAATATACTCTAGTAAAAAGTTTTCACATTAATAAGCACTTACAACATTAACTAAGAAAATACCGTACAACGATAACCTGACGTTCCGTAAAATGAATAGCAGTCAACATTAACAAATTCCGCACTTAACAACAGTACAGTAACTCTAACATTACTCAAAACTTAACTAGTCACACTTTTTTTTTTCAAGCATATCTCTAACATAACCAACTAAGAATAAATGACATACACACACGCACACACACATACACACACACACACACACACACACACCACACACACACACCAACACACACAAAACGTAAATTTTTACGTTATAAACATTGAAAAGCATAAAATGTTTAGTAAAAACAAAAAGTATAAAGAAATAAAAATTATAATTAAAAAAAAAAAAAAAAACATAATTAAAAAATTAAATAAAAAATTTAACAAAGTATAAATGCAAAATAAAATTTAAAAAATAAAAAATTAAAAAATTAAAAATTAAAAATTAAAATTTTTAAAAAAAAATAACAAAAAGTATATATCCCAACATAAAACTTAACAAAAAAAAACAGCTTAATTGAGGTTAGAAAAATAATTTAAATAAAAAAAAAAAATAAATAAAAATGAAAAAATAACAAATAAAAAGAATAACAATAAAAATTAAAAAAAAAAAAATTAAATTAAAAAATAAATTTAAAATAAAAAAATAAAAATAAATTAAAATAAATAAAAGTAACCACAAAGTATCAAATGTCACTTCCATAACTTATAAAAAAATAGTAAGCAGTATATTGCATGTTCTCAACTTAGGAAAAAAAATTATATTAGTTAACGTATAAAAAGAAAATGAATTGAAAATAAAATGTTAGTCTTCAACATTTAAAAAAACGGTTTATCTTTGCAATGCAATTGATGACGATATGTACCTGTTAGAACAGAATCAGTTATGTTAACAGTAGTGTAATGATTTGAGGATCCATGACACACTCACACATTCTCATACCACACAATACACACACACACACACACACACCATACACACACACACATACACACAAAATAACACAACACACACACACATAGAATATATCGAACTAATCAAGTTCACATTAATAAACTATCATAGCTCACCGAATTAAAATACACCTTTTCTAACATATCACTGATATTTTATATTAACATTAGTAACATTTAACAAAAGTTTACCACAACCATGTGTAATTATCATACTATCATGAATATACTCTAACAACAAAAGTTTCACATTAATAAAGATTTACTCTAGCATCATCGAAACTAAGTAAAATAATGTTACAGCGACAAACCTGAAACACCATTAACCATGAATAGCAGTCAATATAACAAAGTCGCTCATTAACAAACAGTTAAGTAACTAATTCATACATCCAAAAACGTGAGGCAACCTAGTCAACTTTTTTTTTTTTTTCAAGCATATCTTCTACCTTCAACCAATAAAAAAACACAAACACCACGCACACACACACACACACACACACACACACACACACACACACACACACACACACACACACACACCACACCACACCACACACAATTAAACAGAAGTGTGAGTGTGAATAAATTTAGAAAATGTACTAATGTGAAAACTTTTTAAAATAAAAATTACAAATAAAAAAATTAAACGCAAGTGTAAATGCAACATAAGACTAACCAAAAAAATAGACTTATATATTTTTTTTAAATAATAAATAAAAAACTATATTCAAGTTGAAAATTCTCAAAAAAAAAAATAACAATAAAAAAAAAATAATTAAGAATATTTTAGAAAAATAAATTTAAAAATAAAAAAGAAGAAATCAAAATTCTACATTACATCAATTTATAATTGAACTGAAAATTATAAAAGAAAATAGTAAAAGTAATTTTTCAACTTAGAAAAAAAAATTCATATTAGTAAACGTTTATAAAAAGAAATGAGATTGAAAATATAAATGATAGTCTTCAACATTTAGAAAAAACGGTTTATCTTTGCAAGATGCAATGCAATTGACCTATGTACATGTTAGAACAGAATCAGTCTGGATGTAAGGCTGTGTTAACTAATATATAATGACACACTCAACACATACACACACATCATTACACACAGCACACACACATACACATACACAGAACACACAACATCACACACACACAACACACACACACACAACATAGAATATTTGCGTAACCTATACAAAGTTTTCACATTAAAAATGCTTAACATAGCATCACCTGACTAAAAAGTATAATGTACAACGACAACTAAAGCACCTTAAGAGCAAGAATAAACTGCTAAACATTAACAAAGTTTCACACCTTACAGCAGCAAAGTAACTAACACAGCATACAAAAACGCAACCTAGTTACAATTTTTCCAAGCATGTTTTTAACATATCAATGTTAATTTACATCATAACATAGTAACATTAACAAAGCATTTATGTCTTAAAATTGGCAACACACGACTAAATGCATTGCCTAGTGAAGCAAACGACAAAAATTGACAAATCAATTCCCATCCACTTAATACACCAATTCTAGTGGCAAACCTAACATTACTCAACAAAAACTTAACCTAGCTCACGTTTCTAACAACATCATCGTCACGTTAACACAGTAACATCTTACAAAAACTCATCATTTCTCTAAACAAATCAGTGTTATTTCCACAATGAAATAAGTAATATTTAACATAACGCACTTAACTTACGTAAACAGTAGCATTAACCAAGAGTATCTAAAGCAATACATTCCTCCGAGAGAAAACCCAGGGGATGCGCCCTTGAAAATGGGTGTGGATCCTGCAGGGGGATCACCAAGGGTAAGCGGCTTTAGCCTCAGCCCTCGGGCTGAGCCCTTACCCCTCCTTCGGGTGAGTTTTATTTTGCATTTATACTTGTGTTTAATTTTTTTTATTTTATTAAAAAAAATTTTTATTTTTAAATTTTTTAATTTTTTAATTTCTAACTTATTTTACATTTTATACTTTGTGTGATTGTGTGTTGTGTGTGTGTGTGTGGTGTGTGTGTGTGTGTTGTGTTGTGTGGCATAGAGTTGTCGTGCGTGTGTGTATGGCGTTTATTCTTAGTTGAAATGTTAGAGATTATGACTTGAAAAAAAAAAAGTTTCGACTATTCTTCATCTGAATGTTAGTTACTTACCGTTGTTAAGTGAGGAACTTTGTGAAATTGAGCTTATTCATGTTTAAGGTCGTGTCATTTTGTCGCTGTACATTATTTTCTTATTCATATGATGCTACCTTACAGTCTATTAATGTTGAAAACTTTGTTACGTATAGTATATTCAATAGATCAAGTATTTGAGAATTTACACATGGTTGCTGGTAAAATTTTTGTTAAATGTTACTATGTTAAGGTAAAAAATATCAGGATATGTTAGAAAAGGTGTGATATTTATAATTCAGGTGATGCTATTGACTAGCGTTTTTATAGTGTTGAAAACTTTGTTACGTTAGCATATATTCCTATGTGTGTGTGTCTGTGTGTTTTGATGTGTGTGTATGTGTGTGTTGTGTGTGGTGTGCTGTGTGTGGTGTGTTGTTGTGTGTGTATGTGTGTGTGTATGTGTATGTGTGATGTATTGTCATTATATTTCTATAGATCTCACACTACTGTTCACATAACTGATTCTGGTCTAACATGTACATATCGTCAATTGCATGCATCTTCGCAAAGATAAACCGTTTCTTAAATGTTGTGAATAATGACTAACATTATATTTTCAAATCTCATTTCTTTTTATAAACGCTTAACTAATATAATTTTTTTTCCGAAGTTGAAACATCATTATATCTGTTTTATTTTTATTATAAGTTCTTTATTTAAGTGATTATTATTGTTGATTTTATTATTACTTTTTATTTATTTTTTACTTCATAAAATTTATTTTTTCTAACTTATTTTTTTATTCTTATTTTTTATCTGTTTATTTTTTTACTTTTTATTTTTTCATTTTTATTATTTTTTGTTGTATTTTATATTTAAATTATTTTTCTTAACTTATTTTTTTATTTTGTTTAAGTTTTCTTTTCATTTATACTTTTTGTTTATTCTTTTTTTATTTTAATTTTTTAATTGTTTAAATTTTTTTAATTTATTAATTTCTAATTATTAAGATGATTCTTATACTTTTGTTTAAATTTTTTATTTAATTTTTAATTTTTTTTTTATTTTCTTTTTTTAATTTTTTAATTTTTATTCTTTTTAAACTTTTGTTTTTACTTAAAACATTTATTATACTTTCAATGTTTGTACGAAATCAATTACATACATGTGCTTGTGCTTGGCTGGTTGTGTGTGTGGTGTGGTGTGTGTGTCGTTGTGTGTGTGTGTGGTGTGTGTCGCGTGTGTGTATGTCATTTATTCTTACTTGATATGTTAGAGAAAATATGCCCTTGAAAAAAAAAAGTGTGACTAGTTTACGTTTTATGTAAAGTTAGTTACTTACTGTTGTTAAGTGAGGAACTTTGTTAATGTGGACATGCTTATATTTTAAGGTGTTGTCAGTTGTCGCCTTTACATTTAATTTCTTTAGTTCAGATGATGCTAAGTAATCTTTAATTAATGTTGAAAACTTATGTTACGTTAGAGTATATTTCAATGATCAGTAGGATACATATACTAGCATGGTTTGGTAAATTTTTGTTAATGTGTACTATGTTAAGTAAAAAATTATCGGTGAGAGTAAATCGATTAATTTAAAATGTGAATAGGTCTTGCATCTTAGAGTATAATGTAGTCTACCTTAACTGTTGTTAACGTAGAGACAAACTTTTGTAATGTCTGACTGCTATATTCATGTTAAAGGTGTTGTTTCAGGTATTGTCGCATGATATATTATTTCTTGCTTCAAAAGATGGATGAATACAGTAATCTTTAATTAATGTGAAACTTTGTTAGTTAGAATATATATCGAACTGATCATCTGTATAAAGAAATTTGTTTTATTATCGTTGTTTATCCCAAAATGTACTCGAATGTTGACTTGAATCAAATAGATCAATACTCACAACTGGACTGGAGGGTGTTGGCATTTGTGTTGGAATGGTGGTTTGAATTGGATGTTAGGGATTGCTGCAATTTTAGAGGTATGTAAAACACGTTTACATATTTAGTAAAAAATTTGACCTTAATCATAGAATCAATATACAGATGGCAGGAAAGGGAAGGTGGATAGTGATTGCATATGATGATCTGCATATAGTAACGTAGTGAGAAACGTAAATTTTGTAGTTAATAAATTTGCATTTAAGAGAATAAAGAAGAAATTTTATTATTTATTATTTTATTTGATGTGAATTAATTTTCAGTTTAAGGTATTTTACCAATAAAGTTCCCATCAAAAATCTACATTAACCTTTACTATGGAATGATTGCCGAAAAAGAGCAAGAAAATATATAAATCAAGCTAATAAAATTCATAAAATATCTGCTGTTGACTGGATATTACACAATAACAATATAAACAAGCTTGACTACGCTTTATCACTACATCAAACTTTAAATTTTTACGGTCTTGCTGCAAAGGAGATACCAAACACCTGCCTCTAAATTCACTAGGAGCCCAAATTATGAACTGAAACCGATCTGATATGAATACATATTGTAACAAATTTAGATTTCTTTGCTATTACACAAATAACAATATAAATAAGATTGACTACGCTTTATTACTCCATCAAATTGTATATTTTTTACGGTTGTGCAAAGAAGATACCTTAAACACCTGCCTAAATTAACTAGGATCTAAAATTATTATCTGAAACCGATCTAATATGAATACATATTAAAAAATTTAGATATAGTTATACAGATTTCCAAATCTACAGCTTGGACTACTTATTAATCACTACATTCAAAAAATTCGTAAATTTTTTTAATATTTTTTCTAAAGGAGATACCTCGAAAACCTGCCTAAATTATCTAGGAACCCAAATTATTATCTGAAACCGATCTAACATGAATACATATTATAACAAATTTAGATTGTAAATTGTAAATTTTTAACGGTTGTGCAAAGTAGATACCTAATACACCTGCTTAAGTGTTATAACAAAGAAATCTAAAGTTGAAAAATTAGCATTCATACTAAATCACTTTCAGTAATAATTTTTTGGACTCCTAGGTAATTAAGCAGGTGTTTGAGGTATCTTTCTTTGAAAAACTCTAAAAACTTACATTCTTGCTTGTGAGCAATAAGCGTAGTCGACATTAGGTATATCGTTTTAAGTGTTATAACCAAAAGTAAAATCTAAATTGAAAAATTAGGAGTATACTAAATCACTTTCATGTAAATAATTTTAGACTCCTATGTAATTTAGGCAGTTGTTGGTATCTTCTTTGAAAGACTCTAAAATACTTACATTCTGGTTTGGCAATAAAGCGTGTCGAGCTTAGGTTATATCGTTTAAGTTTTATAACAAAAAATCTTAAAGTTGAAAAAATTAGCATCATACTAATCACTTTCATGTAATAATTTTTAATCCTAGTTATTTAGGCAGGTGTTTCAGGTATCTTCTTTAAAAAACCCTAAAATACTTGTAAGGCTGGGCTTTCTTTCTTTTCGACTTGCTTCTTATTCTTCTATACTTTGTTCCGGTGCATTGCTACGCACCTTAGCACCAAGTCTTGGAGGAGAGATGGTGGTGAAATATATATATATTTTTTAATATATTATTATATATAATATTAATTATTTAATATTAATTTATGTATAATATATATTAAGTCAATATATATATATAGTGAAGTTAACGTATTTAATATATATAATAAGTTTTTATGGACAATTTAACACTTCTTAATCAGTTTTTTATATAGTCGGAAGATGCACAGATACATAATAAAATTGATAAAATTATTTAATTTTAATCTAATAAAAACAAGAGCACCAATTTACTCTATCTTTTGAATAATAATAATTAAATATGAATGGGAGTCGCTGGTGTGCTGCCAATAGTTCTAAAAGGCTTTGGAAGTTAGTAATAATAATTTGAAATTGTCCAAACAATGTTTTATAAGTAATAGAGTATTTGAAATGATTTATAATTATATCTTTAAATCAAGTTATAATCTTTATACTCTACCTATTGATAACGTGAGAACATCTATAAAATACTTAACATCTTAGCTACTGTTTAAATATAGTCAAATTTAGATAAGCTGTTATCAGAACGAGCTTTAATATAGTGTTAATAAATAATAATCATTTATTAGAATAGTATATAATTTGAATAAAGAAAAATTCATTAATGAATATATATATAATCTATATATTATATATATATATTTAATGTTTAGAATAAGGATTGTGACATTTAATATATACATATCATTAAAATCATCTTATTTCTATATTGTAAATCATTATAATTTAGGCACTCTATACGTAGGTTTAATTTTAAATATAATGAGCCGTAGTAGTGTTATTATATTATATATTATTATATATATACTTATAGGTTATCTATTATCTTTGTAAATAAATCTATACTAAACTATAATTACTTTAACATTCTGAGTATATAGTTATATGTAGTATACAATATATTATATATAAATGACATTATGTGAGTTCAGCGCTGAGCTACATTAGGTATTATCATATGGAGGTTTAAAAAA
The DNA here is from genome assembly GCA_015478945.1 of Trachelipus rathkii. Classification (NCBI taxonomy): domain Eukaryota; kingdom Metazoa; phylum Arthropoda; class Malacostraca; order Isopoda; family Trachelipodidae; genus Trachelipus; species Trachelipus rathkii. Next base: position 9,573 of record JABUQX010059356.1, on the reverse strand, counting down.
TCAAGATAACATTGTGAAATATGAAAAAATTTGTACATTCTAATTACTTTAAAATAATCACTTTTCAATGTAATATAATTTATAACTCCTAGGTAATAATTTAGGCGTGTTTGACTATATATATATATATATATTATATTGATATCATTACTTATTATGTATATAAAATACCTTCTTAATAAATATAACTTTAGAATTTTCTTGAGTGTATATAGCAATTAATATAAAGTGCATGTAGTATATATCGAAGGTTTCACTTTATATGGCCTGTTCTTGATTACCTTGTACTTTTCGTTGCTTTATGTGGGACCTATTCTATATAGACAGATACTAATACGACGTACTTAGTAATCAATTGATCAATAGTCAATAAGAAGTAATTATGTAGCTATCTACTTGACAATATACATTTGTTACTCAATACCAGAATCAGCTTCTCACTGATATAATAATTTTAGTATATACTCCTTAGGTTATAATTAGGCAGTATATATTGATGTATTGATATAGTCAGTATCTTTCTATTGTGAAGATACTCTATATATAATATATCTATATCATTTATTCATTGGTATTTTTAGTAGACAATACTAAATGTGTGTATAATGTTACTCGGCTATATATATATATATTATATATTATATATATTATATTATAATGGTATATATAGTATATATATATATATATATATTATATATATATATATATATATATATATTTATATATATATTTATATATATATATAATATATATATATCTATATATATATATTATATATATAATATAACGAATAATTAATATAGGATATTATATATCTGTTATATTAAGTGATGTTTATAACAAAGAATCTAAAGATGAAAAAATTATTATATCAATTTTATATTTATCTAAATTTTTTTTTATTTTTTTCTATTAGTAATTAATATATTTTTATAATAATTATCCTAATATAGTAGCTTAAATGTGAATATAATTTGGTGTTTGAATATATATATAGGTATGGTCTTCTTCTTTTTGTAATTAGAATATACTGTAATACTGCCTATTCGATTGGGGAAAAGTTACATGAAATTTAAGTTTTATTTTTATTTTAAAATTTTTTATTTAATAATATGTCTATATTATTTTTAGATAAGAAGGTAGTTATATATAACATTTTGTGTTGTACTATTTTCTAGAGACATTTTAATATTAGAATAAAATAATGTCTACTTTTTATTTACCCGTGTTAGAGCTCAGATAAAAAGCCAAGAAAAAGCTCTAAAGTGTGCGCAAGAAATATATCCTCTACCGCCCTACTTCATATTAACTCCAATCTCGTTCCATGTTACAATATATATTTTATACTCTCTCAATTCTTCTTGAGAACTGTGTAATTTATATAGACCGCTAGCATTTTGTGTCTTAGATAGTATTAGGTAGATCATTTACCACTCTAGTAGAATTAATACTCAGATATCTTTCTTAAATGAATAATAGCTCTACTGTATTAACTGGGTTATTTGATAGACAACTTTATGTAATGTCGTTTATACTACATTTTACGATTCTGCCAAGCTTTTATCTAATTAATTTGGTAAAATATCAATCTCATCAGCTTTATTCATTATATAGTGTTACTTCATCATTTACTAAAATATTTATTCTATAAGGCTCATATTATAATCTATTCACAGGTATATAAATCGCAAAGATCATTAGCATTTATTAACAGCGTACATCATTTTCTATGTATATAATAATTTGAGACTACCTAGAGTTAATTATATAGTCAGTGATATTGTTTGATAAGGTGTTAAATTTTCTTATATTTTTGTGTATAGAACTTCTATAAATAAGTATTACATTATCTGGTATATATATGTATATATATTAATATATATATATATACGTATATATTGAGATATTTTGTTATTGTGTCCAAATCGTTTTTAAAATTAGGTAATATTTCAGTTTAGTTTATTAGGCCTAAGTTTAGTTCATCTTTCATTAATATTTTTCATCTGTTAGATAAATATTTTGGTTTCCTTCACGAAAGGGAGAGAGATACGATATTTTCTTTTAATAATATACTGATTAACCTAATCTAAATCAAACAATAAACCTTATATTTATGTAAATTCCCGATAAAATCAAAATGCAGTTTGAAGAGCCTTAGTCTACAAGTTGACACGTGCGCCTAAATAATTGGCACGCGCTTCTCTTCTACTTATCGACGGAGAACAGCTTCCCTCCACTGTTGTATTAACAAACAGTCATCTCAATAGACGTAAATCTATTACATTCATCGTCCCTGTAATGGACAATCATTTTATACACACCGGAAAGTATCGGTTACAAAGATTAAAAATATTCTCGCTGAAGGGGGGAGGTTATTTCTCAAAGCTAAGCTATAATTACGTTCGAAAAATTAGCATTTTATCATTTGAACTATTACTATTTACATACTATATATCAATATAAGGAGGAAATATCAATTGTGCAATAAACAAAATATTCAAAAATATAATCAGTTTAGAGAGTAATTTTTAAACTCCAAATTAGTATAATTTCTCATTTTTATCTGCTTCATAAAACAAAAGAAATCATTTGCAACTATTTATTGTTATTACTAATTTTTGACACCTGAGTGGAGAGGGGTGTGATTCTGATAATAACTGTGGCACAAAGCAGTGTAGTATCAGAGAGTTAAGATGTTTCACGACCAGCTTTATTTCGTATGTCTATGAATTCAGTGCAGAAATATATCAAGACTATCTTCACACAACAGAACAAGTGATCTAATAAAGAGCGATTTATATTACTTTATTTATAATTTAAGTAAGCTTAGTGTCATTATTAAATAAAGGATATTAAATATATTTGCTTAATTATAATTTTTTTTATTTTTTTGACTAAGCATATATAATATATATATTATGTCCATAATCTGATAGTATATAGTGAGTATACTATTCTATGTGAGATTAGAATAATTAGATGAACTATATTCTAGTAAGGACAATCTGATATATATATATGAAACAATTTTATTGGAACAGGGTATTAGTTAAATATTATGTAATAAAGTGAATATTTAATAAATTTTAAATGATGAAACTTATGTAATAAAATGATATATATATATAAAGTAGATGTACTAGTATATATAATAACAGTGCCTTTGAGTACTAGGTTGACAATAGTAAAGAAAATGATAGTAATATAGATATATATATATAATAATGGACAGAATATATAATAATATATTAGTATAAATATTAAACAGTGGAATAATGATATAATAATGTACCCAAGAAGCAATATACACAAAGAGTATAGAACCTCACAATCTAATATAGTACAACTCAGTTATGAAAACACTATTTAATACTATCTTATAAACCAACATTTACAGTACACAATACAAAATGAAAAACACATAATATCTCATACAATATATATCCAATACCAATAACTAATGTATTATAACACTATAATTTACACCAGTAACATAACACCTATATAATATAATACTGAAATAAATAAGCACCATTGAAATAAACCACTGAATAAAAAAAAACTATCATATAATTACTATTCAAAAACTGGTTAAACATTCAAATCACTTCACATAGAGCCCAAGCACATTTCCTATTTAAAACAATAATTTTTCTTTTGAAATCCGATCAAATATCTCAATGTACAAACCATATATGTTAATACTCTATTAATATTTATTGATCACACCACACACTACCTCAGATACAAAATGGATAAAAAGATAGTCTCCACAAGACTCAAGAGCACCAATGAGCTCACAGCTATTCTATGATAAAAATAGATTTTTAATCTTTGAAATTTATTACAAATAAAATTACTTATATTATATTTTATATTAACAATAAGTCTACGATTAGGACATATGGAATCAATTTACATTACAATATCAGCTAGCCAACCATATACGTAAATAGAAACAACATGAATAGCTCCATACGAAACATTGTCATTCCACAGAGAAGTATCGACTACTTATACCCAACATAACATCCCAGAACCACCATCAACGAGATAGGCGATGCAGATATAACATAAAAATTAAATTTATCGCACTCTATCTTCAAATATATCATAAAAGCAAGTACTAAACCACACTATATAAAAATAAAAAAGCAACTGGTACTGTGAAAATATCTTCCACCCCGTCAGTTCTTATCGTCATATGAAAAACAAAAATTTACATCAATTTGTCTACCAACATTGAATGTTTCTCTCCACACCTCATATTACCACTCTGACACATATAATACAGTTACAAACATTGGTATAAGTACCCATTGAACTAAATTTGCAACAAACGTCCAAAAACTCGTGTGCAGAGAAGCAACACAATTTCAATAAGCACCCTAATAATTTCTCTACAATCAAAATAACATTGTAAAATCAAATCGACAGTATGTGAGTTGTTCACTTTTCACATACATTCACCACACTTTTTTTCAAAATAAAAATAATTTCTCATTTTCTAAACTAAAATAAACATAAAATACACTTATCTCTCCTACCCATATAAATGGGTACTATGAAGCCTATTACCAACACTATATATATACTAATATATATATAACGTAATATATAGATATATATCCTTAAAAAAAATGTTATAGTAGTATATATAAATATATATAAATAACATAATATAAAATATACACTGAAAACTCAATATACTATCTAAATACTATCATAATATGACTAAAATAACAAACACACTATATATAATAGTACTATATAGTGTATATATAATATATATCTACATATAATCACAAATTAAATACCCATTAATACTACAAAAACCCATACCAATATCCAACAATAATACAACACAACATCATCACAACTCACTTCGCAAAGTACAGTATCAAAAAAATACCCTATAACCACACCCTTCATAAATAAACATATGAAAAATACATCAAATATAATAGATAGCTTCTAAGAATAATATAATACCTTCAAATATACCACATAATATATATTATATACCCATAAACATATAGGTCACGCGGAAAAAACCACTAAACTGACTATCATAGAATAATACATATATCACAATAAGTAACATCTTTATATAATATAAAATAACTATCTAAACTTGACCCAATAACCTGCTCTACCAAACCTACTCTAAACAAATATACACCTAAGGAATAAACATACTATACAGCTTTAAATAATACGAGCATCCATAGCCACAAATTAATAATATATAATATTATAAAGTACTATTACTCAATCAGTAATATAATAACTATCATTCCCTCTATCTAGGTGAAAAATAAAGCTTATATACATATAACCCAATAACATAAAACCAGGATAAAGAACCCTCGACCCTTCATCAAATCGCTATATATATACCCATATCTGTCTATTAATCAATCACTATAGTCAAATAACTACTAGAAAAAAAAACAATAACTAAACTAAATACTTCACTATAATATACACTTAATATAAACAATGACATATAACATCAAACTGCTAACCACAATACATTATAACAAACACCACAATCAAACAGCCTAAATCTCAAAAACCAATCATAATAAATACAATATCATAGCAAATCGATATACATCATAATCATATAAGCATTCAAAAATCAAGCACCAATAAAAACATAATTTATCCACAAAATAACAATAATCTTTATATACAAACCTCCTACTATAATCCTAAATTAAATGTGGTAATTCTTAACATAACTTTCCTATCATAGGATTGACCTATATATAAGCACATAATCAAAATAAAACTAAGTGAGTGATGCAAATTATATGACAGATAATAAATTAAAACATAACAACCGAGTACCCCAATGCGACTAATAAATACTAATCACTCTCCACCACTATCATCATTAAGTCCTATACATATCTCAACTTGAGAAAAGCCAGGAGGTTCCATAACCAAACTAACCCACACAAAGCTCGACTATAAATCTACCTGAACATCCATATCTTATTACATCACAGCTCACACCCTTTCAATTATTTTTAACAGAAACATGAATTCCACCTCACCAAACAAATCTTCGAGATTTTTTATCTAAATAGCACACACACAACGTGTCTTTCTCCATCCTGGCGCCAGCATCACCTCCCGCAGAAGTTCACGATCTATAACAACATATACCTATTAATTAATACTATATAATAAAAATAAAACTCCCTAAAATATATCTACTGGAGTGTTAAACAACTTAGACTAACGCCAATTACTATCACCTTCATACAAAAACACACTAATCAAACATTATTATTCATCTGCAAACAAGAAACGAAACTAACATATAATACACCATCGCATCGTCCACCAGAGACATCAACAAACAAAGACCAACATCACCACCATATACAAAACATTATATCTGCCTGACTCTACCTACGCTTCTCCAACTTGGCACCCACTACGGACTAAAAAAACATGAGAAAACTCCAAATGACACAAAAGAAAGCTCTATGATGCATGTCCACATCAACAACAACACAACAACACCTACACAAAGAAACCAAAATTCTACCCATAGACACACACCCGGACATGGTAGGCACCCCAATTCTTTCCCAAAACCCAAACACCCCAACACCCATGCCACACTGTGCTCTCTAGCTCCACGCCACCACAGACTCAAACAACCTCCTCCTTCACCAGCTCTATATTACAAACAAATTCTGAACAACATTCCACCTCCACCAAACAACACAACATACACACCAAACAAATCCACACAACACTATCAGAAAACTACTTAAGACGCAGACCACCAAACAACATTTTAAAAAAAAACACCCACCAGAAATAGCACCAGAATTCAACTCACTACCAAGATCCAGTCAGTCATCCTTGGCAAAGCTAAGATGCGGCCACCACCCTAACTTACAATACTACAAACACAGATTCAACCTTAACCTAACCGCCACAAACATCTGTCAAAACTGTAACCAGGTTACAGAGGACACTTCCCACTGCTTTCTCTCCTGTTTAACTAACTCTCAACACAGAATATGGAACATATCATCCCTGGAGGGTCTCTGGAGAAGTCCGGTAGTGTCGGTGGGCTACCTGGACATAGTTTGGCCTCTCCCATGATGGGGTGGTCAGGGGTAAGAAGGTAAGGTATATATATATATATATATATATATATATATATATATATATTTTTTGTTTTGTATGTTGAGTTAGAAGAGTGTTATATAATAAGATTTAATTCCTACAGTGAAACTACTGATTGGTAGTAGTCGACAAATAAATGCAGTCACCAAGACTCACCTCTTCTTATAACCAGTTCCCAACTAACAATCTTGGTCTCCCGATCTACAATCTGTAAAAGCTTGAAAGCAGGAGAGGAAAGCAGGATGCGGTACGATCAGATTAAGTCAGACAACATGAACAAGAGAAGTAAGCGCTCACAATCCGTGCAATATGAAAAAGGATAAAAGCAGGATTAGCAGGTAAATAATAGAAAGTTTGGTAAGCAAATTATAAATAATGCAATAAAAGTGGTTGATTACCTTTTATGTATTTAATTTTAAGATATAATATGCAAAGTTCAATCTCATTAAACCATTTATATATCTTTTTCAGGACACCTCTTTGTAAATAGTGTTGTGAAATATTAATTTAAAGTGTATAAATAAGTGTAAGGGTGGATTTTTAAGCAAGTGGTGCAAGTGAAGTCAAGCTAGGATGTGCAAAAAAAAACAAGCTTAAGTGTATACAAAGGTAAGTGATTTTATAATGTTTTAATGGTAGATAAAGTAGAGTAAGTAGTTTAATTAAGTAGAGTAGTAAGTAAAGTAGTAAAAAGTCAATCAGTCTAGTTTATTTAAATCAAATTTTATTAATAGTATTCATAAATTTAATAAGTCTAACAAAATAAATAATTAATTAAATGTTCTCTTTTATTTTAGGTTGAATATATTTAAATCATTATAGAAAGAGAAGCTTCTGCTAACCCAAATATAATTATATTACATTTATATATTCATATATATATTATCAAACCTCCCTATCAATTGAGGATTAATTAAAGTGAGTTTTTAAATATGAATTATATATCATGCATCTGTTCCAGGAACTGGGGTTATACATACAAATATAAATAAATGACCCTAAATCTAAAATATTAATTTACACATAAATCTTTTAATCTTTTAATAAAGTTTTTATTTTATCAAAGTTTTTACTTAAAGTTTTTAAGTTAATATCTTTCACTTAGTCAGTAACTTTTGACAATGTTTTAACTTTGTAAACTTTACTGTTGTCTTATATTAGTACTATTGTTTTTAAATGTCAATGTTCACACAAATCACAGCACATAAACAATTATAATTAGGTAAGTACGTTTCCACTTTAAGGGATAATGTATTATATCAATTATCACCACTAATAATCTTAGTTTTTACTTAAGGCACTATATAACATCACCATCCTTTGCAAAAGGATAAACAGTTTTTGTTATAACAGTTTCCTTTTAGTAAGAAAACGTCAATCAAGTAGGTAAACAAGTTGTGGTCAAGTACACCAATAGTAGAAGTAGTCTATGTCTAAACAAGGTGTGTAAGCATGAACAATAGGACAAGGGGTCTTGAGCCCTCAAATCTGAATCAGTGAAAGTAGTACCAGGGGTTTGTGGTCCCCCAACATGAACGTGAAAAGGGTTTTACTCCCTCAATCATGAATGATGATTTACCAGGGGTTCGTGGTCCCCTAAGCATGAACCTATAAAAAAAATGATATAAACTAATGTAAAAGCCTTGTTTGAAGTTGAATTAATGTAAATGTAAATGTATATCATTTATATCTATAACTAGAAATATTGTCTAAAAAACTGTAGTGTCTTTACCTCAAGACTCTGGCTTGTAATTAATGTAAATGAGTGTTCTCAACAGCGAATGGTCTTGAGGTTCATAAACAGAGGTGAAAGTTAACCCTAAAATAAAGAAATATACTTACAAATAAATGAACTTTCAAAAGATAGTAGGTTATAAATTTTCATGTGATCATAAGAACATGTCTCATTCTTACAACAAACTATTCTTACCAAATACTGCTTTATTTATAAGAAACAGGAGAATGCAAGGATTTCAGATTATCCTAGAACTTCACAAGTAAAGTTGCTGCAAAGAAAGAAACAAAATACTTGAATATAGCCGCACAATGTAATTCTCTACATTTTCCTCCCCACCCGTCAGAACCTGACGGAGGAGAGTGGGCTTGGCCGGAAAAAGGAAAAATTTGTGTTATTGTGTGGTCTATTTCATTCTTTCTAAAATGGCTCATAAGTGCTTTTTGTAGACGTCGAGAGTTGTATTTAATCATCCAACCTCAATATTATATCAGACGACCTTACAAGTCTGAAGTATGGCCACATTTCCTGGTACTTGGACCTGTAAGGGAGGTATTTTAGTGGTAAGGGTGGTTAATTAATAGTGTGGTTATCCAGTTGTTGAATCTTAAATAGAGTTGTTTAGTTTCCATTTTCATTTCAGTAGTGAAGTTCATTCGTATGAATAACACAAAAGTAAA
>JABUQX010059355.1:20000-21359 GCA_015478945.1 Trachelipus rathkii | reverse complement strand
AGTTATTTTTGCATTTATTTATTTATTAATTTATTTATTTAATTATTTTTATCAAGACATTGTTTTTATAAAAAATTTAAATAAAAGAAATTAAAAATTAAATGATAACCCATAAATATTAAAAATCGTTTTCTATTACAAAATCACGGATTTTCTTTGTTAAATTAATGAGGCGTAACTCTAACAAAAAGAAACAAATTTCAGCACATAAATTGTTTTTTGTGTTTTACTTATCAATGTATCGATTAAGAGGATATTGAACGCTCCTCTATTAGGTGAATATGCGCTTTTATATATGTTTGTGTGTGTAAGTATGTATGCGTGTGTGTACGAAAAAAGATTTAACAACCATTTGCTAAGCATTTCTCCATTAAAGACAAACTTATTTTATCTTTTCAAAGCTGTTTTTGTAACTCTTCTTGAACTTGTTCTACTAAAAAAAATATATATATCAGTGGCGTAAATAACGCCCCCGCAACCCCCGCGGTGCGGGGGGGCGCAGGAGCCGAAAGGGCGCACGGCGGGCAAGAGGGGTGAGCACTTTTCGATGAACACTCCATAAATTGAGAGCGCTCTCTCTCTCTCTCTCTCTCTCTCTCTCTCTCTCTCTCTCTCTCTCTCTCTCTCTCTCTCTCTCTCTCTCTCTCTCTCTCTCTCTCTCTCTCTCTCTCTGATATATATATATATATATATATAATATATATATATATATATATATATATATATATATATATATTATATATGATATATATATATAATATATAATATATATAATATATATATATATATATATATATATATAATTAATAGATGGTCTTCGAGGTTCAATTGCTTGTTGGCAGTTAAAGTTAATTTTATTTATATTTTGAACTGTTTATCAAAAATCATCCAAACTTCAACAAAGAGCTCTGAAGTAGTTGAGGCGACAGCATTAAGAAGAACAAATGTCTATTTTCACTTCATTTTAATGCTTGTGTTTCAAAGCAAAATTTTGGAAAGTATTAACATAACTTCTAAAACACTCCAAAAATCAGATATATCCCTGGATGAACCTTCCACTCTTTTAGAAAGGTGTGTCACCAAACTAAACCAGTTGCGGGAAAAGTTTTACAAGCTAGTGGAAGAGGCCCAGGAAATTGCAAGAAGCTGGCAAATTGAGACTTCATTGCCTACTAAACGCAAAAGCAAAGTGGCAAGCTTCTTTGATGAGCTTCTAAAGATGTTAACTTCATTGATCCTTTTCACAATTTCAGGGTGGTGGAGGGTTTTTTACAAGAGCCATTGATATACTAATAGGCCAAGTGAATCGGAGGTACCAGAAGTACGAGGAAGGTGAAACAGCTGTTTTGCTTTTTGAGC
>JABUQX010059355.1:0-12500 GCA_015478945.1 Trachelipus rathkii | reverse complement strand
GCGAGCCATCGAAGACGAATAATAGGGAAATGGTTAGGGACACTAAAAAAGCTGATTGGGGTAATAAAAGGAAGAGGAAACTATTGAACAGGGAGTGCCAAGAGGGGCTAAATGGCAAACAAAAACTCATTAGGTTGGAGAACGGCTTTGCAGAGACAGTCGATCAACGCCAATCGATCGAAATGGATAGCGATGGTGATCCCGAAGACGATGGTAAGCAATTTTAGTCGTTTCTGCTTTTTTTTTGTAGTAGATTAAAATTATTTTTTTTATCAAGCGTTCTTATTTTTATCCGCAGAGGGTGAGGAACTGAAAGAGTAATTGCATCCTTGCCAATGTTTCCGTTTTTGCGAATGTCTTTATAAATGGTACCATCCTCCGAGAAGGTGGTATTCGTTTTACGAGAGACACAAACCTGCTTTTTTAGCAGAACTCGAGGCGAGTTTGCGAGACAAGTGGTAAAAAAAATATATATTTTAAAACAATTATTTATTTAATTTAAATACATATAAAAATCTTTTAAAGCATCTACTTAAATAAATAAAAAAATTATATTATTATATATTTAAGATAAAACATTAAGTGCGTATATAATTTTATACACGAATGTACATTTATGAAATTGATTTCTGCGGCAGAAGTTTTGAATTAAATGGCTTTCGGCGAGTAATGGAATTTTCAAATATATCTTCAACCCATCTCGAATTTTTTTTTTCACCATGTGATATGTTTTCTTCAAATTTAGTTTGGTAATAAAAATGGATTTTTTGGTCGTACTCGGGAAAAAGAGAAATCAAAATTCTTAAATTATCCATGGATGTGTAGTCGCGAACTACAAAATCTAGGGACATTTTTTGCAAATCAGAAATGAAAAATTTTTCGCCTAGGCAAAAAAAGAAAACACCGTTGTTTGTGTTGATGTAATCTCGCGCGTGCATGACTAAATTATTTGTTAAGCGAGTAATATTAAAATAACTTGCTAAACAAAGAACTTCAGCGAAATTACTTGGTTTTCTAATAAAATCCTCTTCTATTCTTTCGAAAATGAGGAATTTGAGCATGGTCAATATGGAATCGACGCTCAAATTGTGGAGCTCATAAGTATTTTTTTTAACGCTCTCGTTATTAGATATCCTCGCATGAAGATTCGTCATTATGTTGAATACGTCACCTTCATTAGTGGTTGTTAAGGCCCTCCTATCCACGACGAGGATAGCTTCAACCTGCTCTAGCCGATCTTCAGTTCCATCACCAACGCCATATAGAAGAACGTATATATATAAAATTTAAATATATATATAATACTATACTATATATAGATCGGTATATATATAATATTATATATCTACTGCTCATATATAGTTATATATTATACCTATATTAATATATATATATATATATTATATATATATATAGTATATATATATATATTATATATTGATATATATATATATATATATCCAATATATATAATTATACCTATATATATACAGTATTATAAAGGGCTATTCCCGTGAGTGAAGGTCACCCGCGATTGACGTAAATGAATATTCACTTGGAGTTATAATCAAAATAAAATGACTTTGTGAAGCTTACCTGTGTGTTTCCTGAAGCAGACAAATTTAAGCGAGTTATCGTCGGAAAAGTCGTTTCTGTTTTTGGTGCTTCTAACTTCTTTCACAAACCCTTCGAGTGACATATTTTCCTCTTCGCCGCTGTTGAGAATCAATTTTGAAAAGTCATCCGTTCTCTCTAATAAAGTCCACCACCTATCTAGTTCGAGTTCTCGGTAAACGAAGTATCCAATTCTTTCATCTACTTCATTATTTGTTACGTCGGTGATGAAAAAAAAGCTATTCCTGTCCTGGGTGTTTATTGATTTAGCGAAGTTTGTAAATTTTCCCTTTAAATGGGAATTGTAACCTCTCTTGAAGTTTTTTATAGTATAATTAAATCCTTCGGGCAAAACACCCTTAGAAAGTTTCATTGGTCGATGAACCTCCTTCACATTTATTCGCAGAAAAGAAACTCTTCGCTCTGTAATCGTGGATATTCCAATCCCGAGTTTTACTGTCACGAAGCAATTATAATTTATTTTTCTTTTTTTATTAGTTGAGAAACACGAATCATGTTGGCTGGTCAATTTTCTTTTTCCCCCTTTTTGCGATATTTCCATCATTGATAACGACGATTCTTTATCCTCTGGCGTTTCAAAGTCTTCGTAAGTTTGCAACCTTACGTGTTTCACTTTAAACGCGTGTAATTTTGAGTGATATATAGAAGTGTTTTCATCAGCATCTTTAAACTCGCGCAAACAACTCGGCGGTCCACATTTTAAAGAATCGTCAAATTTTTTAAGACCCTCGTAGAATTTTCCTTTATTGCTGGGATTGTTTGTCGATCGAATTTTGATTTTAAGATGATGCAGACATCTTTTCAGTTGGTATTTTATAGTGACAGCGCGTATATTTTTACCTTCTGGATAAAATTCTTTCCCTAGACGCTTGAATTCCACATAAATACAGATATCTTCACCTTTTTTATGAATGACTATTCTCATATACACATCGAAAGTGGTAGTGATATATTTAGAAACTTTCACAAATTCCTCTTTATCGAGGTCTCTAAATGTTACAAAAGTTGAGGCCCTTGGTATTTCGAAAACGGTGTATGACACAAAACACCTTTCATCTTCACCATAGGCATTTTCTGATTAAGTTTTATTTTATTATTATATTTATTATTATATTTTATTATTATTTTATATAGGTATTATTATTATTATTATTTTATTATTATTATTATTATTATTATTATTATTATTATTCATAATGTTTTCCCTGGGGGGTAAAAACAAGAATATCGATAATAAAAAAAACAAAAAAAGGTTAATAAACCTTATTACTTTAAATAGATTAGAAAAAGGCCGATGAAAGCTTTCTCCCATCGCACCTCCTCTCGCGTCACCTCGACCGAGACTGATGATCAGGATGGTGGAAGCATCTGTTTTATACCATTGCGCGAGGTAATTAAATTTTTATCCCCGCCCCCTTTTTATGACCCTCTATGAAAAAATGTGCGTCGTCAGCGTGAGTGCGTGCTGCTCGCTGCTGCTGAGTTATTGACTAATAAATCGCGGGGAACGGAAAAGGTGTGTATAAGCTCTCAACCAGTTTTAACCGAATCTTTTACTCGCGCTCACTCCTCCTTCCGAGAAACATAAGATGTCGCTTCATAGTTCTTGATTTAAAATAATGTGATTACTAATTTTAATAAATTTTTCTAAATAAAAATGGTTTTATTATTATATATAATATATACGTGATTAGCATTTTTTCACGAAACTAATAAATCTATTAATTATATATTCAATTCAGCTATTATTTTAATAGCGCTATAAATATAAAGTTGGATATAAAGCATTCGTACAAGCATTCGTCAGAATTGTCTTCAACAACGCGAGCCACATTATCCACAATAAATAGGACTAAATGAGGCCACATAACGATGTTAATATCTGTTCAACCCGTGAATATATCTTATAGAACTTTACTTTCGCTCGCGCGAGGATCTGCCACTGTGAAAAAGATATTAAAAAATATCAGGAAGGAAGACCTTTTAAGCGCAAAAATCAACGTTGAGTTTTCTTCGGCTGATGGAGTTGAAGATGACGACGCTCTCGATGTTATTTCGTTATATTCTTACGATGAATGCCTTTTTCCATTTTTGAAAATCCTTCGTTTCAAAATTGCCAAATTCTTGGGTGAAGACGAAATTCAAAACCTTTTCTTCGGTAACGGTAACGAGTCGATTATTAAAATTTCCAGCACCCATGTAAATAACAAAATGAATAAACGCGCTACTAAGAAAGTACTATCGACCTCGGACTTCTTCGAAATAGATAACAATGAGAGTAGAAACGAGCATTCGAATAATCCTCCTCCTCGGGACTACGCCCAAGTTCTTTCTTTCGAGAACAGAAAAAGGCTGCTGAAAGGCATATGGAATCGAGTGGGTATCGGTAAAAAGCTTATCGTTGAAAATTTGATGATGATGCCACGAGAATCGGCGGCGAAAAGGAATCATTACCGGGATCGCTCCACCGACAAATGTTTCGTCAGCTTAAATTGTTTTGACCACGACGACAAACACCCGAGTCTCTCCGTAAATTTAAATACTATGGACTACAATTGTCTAGGGTGTAAAATTAAGGGAAAAATTAACGATTTGAATTTCCAAAAATTTATTTGAAAAAAAGTTTGCCTATATACATATAAATATAAATATATATATATATATATATATATATATATATATATATATATATATATATATATATATATATATATATATATATATATATATAAACGATTTTCTTTTCATTTTACTTTATCCTAAACTAGATTTTAATTCTATATTTTGACGGTTCATTTTGTCCCGACAACTGAAGATTTTTTTTTGGTAAATTTTCGTATATAACTCGTTTAAAAAGTTAATTACGAAAGTAAATAAAAATCTCTATTTCGTTTTAAATGAATAAAATAATTATAATTATAATTATTTTTTCAAAATTACCTATCTTCAAAATTTGTTTATAAATAGTGGCCCGTCGCGCGTGAGAGCTCCTTTATTACCGACGCTTTGAACCAATTCAATAGCGACAGGCCGCTATAGTAAAGAACATCGAGAGCGTTCTTTTAAACCTCTCGCGCTCGCGTATATTATTTTTTTCCAAAACAATGTCTTTGGGTACATTGCCGACTCTAACGAAGCAGAAAATTTACAACCTCCTTGATTTCGAAGATGTGTTCAATCTTTCATCCGTTTTTCACTTTTCATCTATTTTTCATCAAGAAACATTTGAGATCTATCACCTCCAAAGAAATTTTCTCATCGATGGAAACGTTCTCGACCTGGATAAGTTTTTAACGTTTTCGGAAATAAAGAAGGATCCGAGCCTTTTCACAACCTCGCTTGGACGCGTACTGCAAACGCCCTATAATAATTTAGAGTATGAGATTCCTAGCGCCATAGCGTTAACCATCCCGGATGATTTTACTGCCGAATACTGGGCTACTTTTCTGACCAAGATGAATAGCTCATACGCTTATCTGAATACCTTAATATTAACTATAAACGATGGTTTGACTTTCAATAAAACGATGCGGGAAATGGAACCTTTATCGAAAATTAACACTTTAGCCATAATCACGACTGACAGTAATGAACGAGTGAATATCTTCGACGTAGCAAAAGCTTTTCCTAATTTAATCGACTTTGCGATAAAATGTCGATGCGGTACTTTCAACAACGATGATCGTAATGGTGATAACGATTGTGTCTGGAAAAAAAGGTGCGAAATCAAGAGAGTAAATGGCGGCGATGGATTCCTGATATTCAGTTTTAAAAAAAAGCAAGACGAACGATCGAAACTACTTCTGCTGCAGGAAATAGTGACGGATTATCAGTACATTGTGCACGATGACACCGTGCGCAAATTATTATCGCCCTTAAATCATTCGATAAACAAAATCAGCATATTTTTAAACGGCTACCATAATCCCGCAATCATCGACGTCGAATACATAATTCGCTTGCTTAATAAGACCGGCATTGAAACGATAGTAGAGATTGTTTTAAATTTTTCGACTATAGAAGGATTGTTTCCCGCTTACCCTTCGTTAAAGAAACTCAAAAAGAATTTTAAAAAGGATATTTCGTCGTTCGTTTTACCAAAAACTCTCGTTGTAGCCGTTGAAGTTGAAAATAAAAGAACTATTGAATGGACATTTAAATCATTGAAAGATCGCAGCTGCGAATATAAACCACCGCCGCCACCATTTCGGATAATTACCGATTTTGACACGTTGCATAGTTTTTTTGATAAATTTATCGCTAGTGACATATATAAGATTGAAATACCCATATTGTCCAATTTGTCTTTCAAATTCATTAAGTTTGTTTTAACGTATTTAACTAATTTCGTTGAAAAAGACTCCATATTCTTACCCGACTATAATGATGATCGCACCTTCGTTTATGGAAATATTATCTGGTCTTGGGACTTAAAAAGTTTTAGAGAAAAATTACACAGGAAAGTACAGGACAATAGCGGATATCTCGAATTACCAGTCAACGATATGAACGATTTTAACGAAATATTTGAGCAAAATTTAGAGTTTTTTCCTGAATGTTTTGAATTTAAAAACGTCCACGAGTTAAAAATTATTCTGAAAAACTTAAATAAGAATAAAATTATTGACATGGACTATCCCCTAATTATTGAAACATTTCCCAATTTAACCAAGTTAGAAATTAGGGGAAGAAATATTTTACTAAGAGATAGAAAACTTTGGGATGACTTTGATAGGTTTAAATTTAAGAAGCTGCGAGAACTCGAAATAGATCATTATAATTGCTCGTGTGATATTTTATTCAGAACCAAATGGGTACAAAAAATAAAGTTTTTTTTGCACCCGGGAAATGTCGATGCTAGGGATATTTGTAACCTTGTGTACCTTTCCCCTTTGCTCGCACGCCTCGAGCTGAATTTTGATAGTTTTTTGGATAAAGATAATTTGAAAAATAGAAGAAAATACAAA
The DNA here is from genome assembly GCA_015478945.1 of Trachelipus rathkii. Taxonomy (NCBI): domain Eukaryota; kingdom Metazoa; phylum Arthropoda; class Malacostraca; order Isopoda; family Trachelipodidae; genus Trachelipus; species Trachelipus rathkii. The sequence continues at coordinate 5,898 of JABUQX010059355.1, read as the reverse complement.
TTTTCGATAGAAAATGGGTTTATATTACCCGACACGTTATGTCGAGATTTACTCAAATGCACTAACTTAGAAGACTTGATAATAAATTTGACGGGTACAAACGGAAAACGTCTCATCAACTGGCGGATTAAAACGGCATCTAGTAAAATGCATAGAACTTTGAAACGAAAAAGACCCATGTCTGAAGATTCGTTAGAAATCGTAAAAAAGCACAGATTTCTCGTGCGCCCAGAGGATAACAAAGGCGCCTCCTCCTCCGTTTCTCGAGTGAATGAACCATCAATTGAAGAACGAAAAGAAGAGTGGGAGGAATTTTTTTATTGTTGTCAGCGACGGGAGGAGCTTTTCGAGCATCTTCTCAGGAATAGTAATGAGACGACATTAAAAACGTTTGTCATTCTCAACCTAGAAAAATTTAACGATATTTCATTTTTTGAAAGGCTTTTCCAAATTCTCGAATTTCACGTAAACAAATACCGCGGCTTTGAAGGTGTTTCACTTAGAACGCCTAATTACTCCGAGGATAAAGAAAAATCCCGCGCAGCGAACATTTGTCGCAGGAAGTCATTACGAATACGAGAAAGAGGTGAAACAAAATCTACATCATCATCATCATCGTCATCATCATCATAATAATAATTTGTAAGATATTAAATTAAATAATTTATTTTATAAGTAAAAAATATAGCGTATTACGTGTTTTCTTTCACTCACCTTAAAAAGAAATTAATTTATTTTTTTTTATAAAAGAACTAACGAATTCTTGCTTTTCCAACAACTCTTTCAAAAGTTTATATTTAAAAATGTTAAATTTTTTTATTTATCTTAGTAGCCCCTACAAAATATTTTTCATTATAAACGGGATTTTTTTGACCTTGAAGCAAAACGGAATCTCTATTTCATTTTAAATATATTTTATTTGTGCACATAAATTAATAAACCAATTATTTTTTCAAAATTTTACAACGTCTTCAAAATTTATCTATAAAAATAGTGGCCCGTCGCGTGTGAGAACTCATTTATTACCGACGCTTCGAACTAATTCAATAACGAAGCGCCGCCATAGTAAAGAACATCCAGAGCGTTCTTTTCAGCCTCTCGCGCTCGCGTATATTAATTTTTTCCAAAACAATGTCTCTGGGTACATTACCGACTCTAACGAAGCAGAAAATTTACGACCTCCTCGATTTCGAAGATTTGTTCAATCTTTCATCCGTTTTTCACTTTTCATCTATTTTTCATCAAGAAACATTTGAGATCTATCACCTCCAAAGAAATTTTCTCATCGATGGAAACGTTCTCGACCTGGATAAGTTTTTAACGTTTTCGGAAATAAAGAAGGATCCGAGCCTTTTCACAACCTCGCTTGGACGCGTACTGCAAACGCCCTATAATAATTCAGAGTTTGAGATTCCTAGCGCCATAGCGTTAACCATCCCGGCCGATTTTACTGCCGAATACTGGGCTACTTTTCTGGCCAAGATGAATAGCTCATACGCGTATCTGAATACCTTAATATTAACTATAAACGATGGTTTGACTTTCAATAAAACGATGCGGGAAATGGAACCGTTATCGAAAATTGACACTTTATCCATAATCACGACTGACGGTAATGAACGAGTGAATATCATCGACGTGGCAAAAGCTTTTCCTAATTTAATCGACTTTGCGATAAAATGTCGATGCGGTACTTTCAACAACAATGATTGTAATGGTGACAACGATTGTGCCGGGAAAAAAAGGTGCGAAATCAAGAGAGTAAATGGCGGTGATGGGTTCCTGATATTCAGTTTTAAAAAAAAGCAAGACGAACGATCGAAACTACTACTGCTGCAGGAAATAGTGACGGATTATCAGTACATTGTGCACGATGACACCGTACGGAAATTATTATCGCCCTTACATTATTCGATAAACAAAATCAGCATATTTTTAAACGGCTACCATAATCCCGCAATCATCGACGTTGAATACATAATTCGCTTGCTTAATAAGACCGGCATTGAAACGATAGTAGAAATCGTTTTAAATTTTTCGACGATAGAAGGATTGTTCCCAGCTTACCCGTCGTTGAAGAAACTAAAAAGGAAATTTCCAAAGGACATTTCGTCGTTCGTTTTACCAAAAACTCTCGCTGTAGCCGTTGAAGTTGAAAATAAAAGAATTTTTGAATGGACATTTAAATCATTGAAGGATCGAAGCTGCGAAAATAATCCACCGCCTCCACCATTTCGGATAATAACCGATTTTGACACGTTGGATAATTTATTTGATGAACTTATCGTTAGAGACATATGTAAGATTGAAATACCCTTATTGTCCAATTTGTCTTTCAAATTCATTAAGTTTGTTTTAACGTATTTGACCGATTTCGTTGGAAAACCCTCCATATTCTTACCCAACTATAATGACGATCGCACCTTCATTCATCGAAATATTATCTGGTCTTGGGACTTAAAAACTTTTAGAGAAAAATTACATAGGAAAGTAGAGGACAATAGCGGATATCTCGAATTACGAATCAACGATATGAACGATTTTAACTTAATATTTGACAGAAATACACATTCTCTTCCCGCGTGTTTTGAATTTATAAACGTTCACAATATAAAAATTATTCCGAAAAACTTAAATAGGGAGAAGGTTATTTACATGCGCTATCCCCTAATTATTAAAACGTTTCCCAATTTAACCAAGTTGGAAATTAGGGGAAGAAATATTTTACTAAGAGATAGAAAACTTTGGAGAGACTATAATAAGTTTACCTTTAAGAAGCTTCGAGAACTCGAAATAGATTATTATCATGGATCGTTGGATATTTTTATGAGAGCCGCACGGGTACAAAAAATAAAGCTTTTTTTGCATCCGGGAAATGTCGATGTTAGGGAGATTTGTAACATTGTGGGCCTTTCCCCTTATCTCGAGCGCCTCGAGCTGAATTTTGATAGCTTTTTGGATAAAGACAATTTAAAAAACAAAAAATACAAATTTTCGATAGAAGATGGCTTCAAATTACCCGAAATGTTATATCGAGATGAAATCAAATACACTAATTTAATAGACTTGATAGTAAATTTGACGTGTATCAACGGAGAACGTCTCATCAAATGGCGGATTAAAACGGCATCTAGTAAAATGCAAAGAACTTTGAAGCGAAAAAGATCCAATTTTGAAGATTCGTTAGAAATCGTAAAAAAACGCAGATTTCTCGTGCGCCTAGAGGATAACAAAGGCGCCTCCTCTTCCGTTTCTCGGATGGTTGAACCATCGATTGAAGAACGAAAAGAAGAGTGGGAGGAATTTTTTTATTGTTGTCAGCGACGGGAGGAGCTTTTCGAGCATCTTCTCAGAAATAGTAATGAAACGACATTAAAAACGTTTGTCATCCTCTTCCTAGAAAAATTTGACGATTTTTCATTTTTCGAAAGCGTTTTTCAAATTCTCGAATTTCACGTAAACAAGTACCGTGGCTTTAAAAATATTTCACTTAGAACGCCTAATTACTTCGAGGATGAAGAAAAATTCCGCGCAGCGAAAACTCGTCGCCCGAAGTCATTACGAATAAGAGAAAGAGGTGAAACAAAATCATTATCATAATATAATAATTTGTAAAAAATACTTTATTTTATAATTAAAAATATAGCGTATTATGTGTTTTATTTCACTCAATTTAAAGAGAAATATTAATTTATTTTCATTTTGGTACATAAAGTAAAAAACTAATTTTTTTTTCCAAAATTTACTACGTCTTCAAAATTTATCTATAAATAGTGGCACGTCGCGCGTAAGAACTCACTTATTCCCGCTGCCTCGAACTAATTCAATAGCAACGCGCTGATATTAAAAAGAACACCCAACGGCGTTCTTTTAAATCCCTAGCGCTTTTGTATATTTTTTTTCCCGAAATAAAAAATGTCTTTGGGTACAATACCAGATCTAACGAAGCAGCAAATTTACGACTTACTCAATTTGGAAGATGTATTCAATCTTTCATGTGTTTTTCACAACGAAACTTTTGAGATCTATCATCTACAAAGAAATTTTCTCATCGATATGAACCTTCTTGACTTTGATAAGTTTTTAACGCTCTCGGAAATAAGGAACGAACCGTCCCTTCTCACAATCTCGCTTCAACGCGTACTGAAAACGCCCTATAATAATTCCGAGTATGGGATTCCTAAGGCCGTAGCATTATCTATCCCGGATGATTTTACCGCCGAATACGGAGCAAGTTTTCTGGCCAAGCTGAATAGCGCGTACACGTATCTGAATACCTTAATATTAACTATAAACGATTGTTTAAATTTCGATGAAACCATGCGGGAAATGGAACCGTTATTTAAAATAAGCTCGTTAAAAATAATTACCACTAACGGCAATGAACGAGTGAATATAATTGACGTCATGAAAGCTTTTCCAAAATTAATCGACTTTGAAATAAAATGTCGATGTAATACTTTCAACGATGATAATGACCATAGTTGCGGAAAAAAAAGTTGCAAAAATGAGAGAGAAATTGACGGAGATGGATTCCTGATATTCGGTTTTAAAAAAGCGCTAGACGAACGATCGAAACTACTCCTGCTACAGGAAATAGTTACGGATTATCAATATATCGCGCACTATGATACCGTGCGTAAACTATTATTGCCCTTACATCATCCAATAAACAAAATCCGCATATATTTAAACGGCTACCATAATCCCGCAATCATCGACGTAGAATACATAATTCGCTTGCTTAATAAGGCCGGGATTGAAACGACGGTAGAAATAATTTTAAATTTTTCGACGATGGAAGGCTTGTTTCCCGCTTACCCCTCGTTGAAGAAATTGAAAAAGAAATTTCCCAAGGATATTTCATCGTTTGTTTTACCAAAAACTCTCGTTGTAGCCGTTGAAGTGGAAAATAGAAGAATTATCGAATGGACGTTTAAATCCTTGAAGGATCGCACCTCTGATTATGTACCACCACCACCACCATTTGAAATAATTACCGACTTTGACACGTTTGATGTTTTGTTTTGTGAATTTATGGATCAAGATATAGATGTTATCGAGATTCCTATATTGTCTAGTTTGTCTTTTAAATTCATTCAGTTTGTTTTAACGTATTTAACTCGTTTCGTTGAAAAGCCCCCATCATTCATATACGACTATAAAGAAAACCGCACCTTCCTTCATAAAAATATAATGTGGTCTTGGAACATAAAAAATTGTAGAGAAAAATTAAGCAGGAAAATACAGGACAATAACGGATATCTCGAATTAAGAATCAACGATATGAACGATTTTAACGAAATATTTGAGCAAAATTTAGAGTTTTTTCCTGAATGTTTTGAATTTAAAAACGTCCACGAGTTAAAAATTATTCTGAAAAACTTAAACAGGAGAGAAAAAATTTACGTGCGTTATCCTCTAATAATTGAAACATTTCCCAATTTAACGAGGTTAGAAATTAGGGGAAGGAATACTTTACTAAGAGATCGAAGATTTGGGAGAGACTCTTCTACGTCTACCTTTAAGAAGTTGCGAGAACTCGAAATAGATTATCACCAAGGCTCGATTGATATTTTTACAAGAACCACACGGGTAGAAAATTTAAAGCTCTTTTTGCATCGGAGGAATGTCGATGTTGGGGAGATTTTTAAAATCGTGGGCCTTTCCTCTTCAGTCGCGCGTCTCGAGCTGAATTTTGATAGCTTTATGGAAAAAGAGAATTTTAAAAATAAAAAATACAAATTTCCGATAGAAGATCGTTTTAAATTCCCTAAAATAACGTTTCAAGATAAAATCAAATGCAACAACTTAGTAGACTTGGTAATAAATTTGACCGGCGCTAACGGAGAACACCTCATCAAATGGCGGATTAAAACGGCAGATAGTATAACGAAT
>JABUQX010059354.1:10000-21577 GCA_015478945.1 Trachelipus rathkii | reverse complement strand
TGTTTGTTGAGAAAGCTAATTTTTGCACCCTAATTTTTTGAGATCCCTAATTTGCACCCTAATTTTTTCGAACCCTAATTTTTGCAACTTTCGAGAGGGTTGCGCAACGTTGCTTCAGCAACCGTTTGTACATGTCACCCTATTTTTTTCGCTTGGCGTCATTGTTTTTGCCACGGTAATTTTTTGATCTGTCTTTAGGGCCGTAGCCCTTTTTTGATGTCTTTAACTTGTTTGACCATATATTTAGTCCTTGACCTTGCCTAACCATGGGCATTTTTGGCACGCTAATTTCTACCCACACCTAGCCTACACCGCAGCCTCCATAACCTAACCACCTCCAGCCATCCTTCCGTAGTCGTGTACACCTACACCTAGATTCATCATCCTTCACTGCCTACACCTACCAACCTAGCCTCCCCAGCCTTCACATAGCCTACACCTACACCTACACTAGACTCCACAGCCTTCACTGCCTACACCTACACTAACCTAGACTCACAGCTTCACCTAGCTACACCTATACAGCCACACGTTCTTACAACGTTGATGTTCAATTTATGATCGGCATTATTTGCATGTACTCATCTTTGATGACATCATCTTTAGCGTTCATCTTGATGGTGCCTTATATTGATGGTACACTTTTGGTGTCTCCAATACCGTAAGAGTATCTAGTATTGTTCTATGTAGTGTTTGATGAGTTATTCTATGAGTGCCTTGCGTGAGATGCAGGAGAGTTGCAAGGGGCCAACGAGGGCCCAATGAGTGCCAAGAGGCTCAATGAGTGCCAAGTGAGTGCACATAGTGCCAAGTGTGCACATAGTGCCAACTGAGTGCACTTTTTTCAAGCCTTATCTAGCCTCCCTGAGCCCCGAATAGCCCTAATTTGGGTGTCCCCTAGGTTATAAGGTAGGAGGAATCGATTGTGTATATACATCTGCCTAGGATGCTTCCTACTAGGAGTTAGTATTTTTCTAACACTTAAGCATGACAGAATATATATCTAAAGAGCTACACATTTGAGACAATGACCGCAAACTTCAGAGACGCGGCCCACCTTCGCCCACTCCGACGCCGCGCGCGGCCGCGCCCGCAATACTTCCGCGTAACCGCCCGCCGCGCGCGCCCGCAGCGCCATATCCCGCGTACCGCCGCCGCGGTGCGTCGCAGACGCCAATATACCACCGAACGAAAAATAGCATACTCATGTAAACTATCAAAGAAATTATCTATCAAAGTATGACTTGTGAGTATACATTTTTACTAAATTGTACGAAATTTTATTAAAACATATACTTTACATATACCTTAAAGCGTAAATCAGTAAATCAATAGAGGGTTATTACCTAACACCTAGGGGATTAGTATGCTTTTGTTACTGTTTACTGCTTTAACTCTCTGCTTACTGCTTTAACTCTCTGCTTTACTGCTTTAACTCTCTGCTTTACTGCTTTAACTCTATGCTTTACTGCTTTAACTCATATACATTACATACCTTAAAGCGTAAATCAGTAAAATCAATAGAGGTTACCTACACCTAGGATTAGTTGCTTATGTTTTACTGCTTTACTCTTAAACTTCTGCTTTTCTGCTTTAACTCTCTGCTTTACTAACACCTAGGGATTAGTATGCTTATGTTTTTACTCTTACTTGCTTTAATTTCTTCTTCGCTTTAACTTTTCTGCTTTACTGTTTTAACCATTTTTATTAACATTATGTTTTCTTATATATTTTATTCTTGTTTTAATACTTTTTTATTTATTATTTCTTATTGTTTATTTTTGTTTTAATACTTTTTATTTTAAATGTAAGAATAAAAACCACACATATAATTTATTATAACATTTTATTTTAATAAAATTGTACAAAATTTTATTAAAATGTACTTTACTGCCTTACAGCTTTAATTAATCTCATTATTCTTTTCGCTTAACGAGTATGGATGTGGAGAAATTTACGTTCCGAAGTCGGCACAATTGTCTTGTAGCTGGACCTACAGGATGTGGTAAAACCTTTCTATTTATTTAAACATATTAAATGAAATGGAGATTTTTGAACAAACCCCTGTAAAATAATATGGTGTTATAATTTTATCAGGAAAAATTTTAAAGAATATAAAGATGTGATTCAATTTCATGAAGGCATATACGATATTAGATCGCTGGACAATATACATGGACACAAAATTATTGTATTAGATGATTTTAAGCACAAATTGAAATTGAAATAGCAGAAGCGTCTCAAGTTTATTCGCCATCTAAAATCTACTGTGTTTTCATACGCAGAATTATTTTCATCAAAGCAAGCATATGCGAAGTGTTTCTCCCCCCTTAACACACCAGTATTTGCTGTTGTTTGGCCAGAGAAGAGACATGAGTCAATTAATGTATGGAACTCAAATGTTTCCCCTTCAAAAGAAGATTCTGAAAAGTAATATAAAGAGGTTACTGCCTACCCTCAGTTACTTTGATGTGTAACTTCACCCCAAACACGCACAGAGTGTTGCTCCGTACCAAACATTCTTCCCTATGAGATAGAAACTGTATAATACCTGAATAAGAGTGCACTAGTTGCAAAGTATTTATATTTTTTTATTAATAAAAAATTTTAAATGCGAAATCTTCTGAAAAACGTAAACTAATTAGTGAGGATGAAAATCATCCAGTGTGTATGTGAACTCTGCTTAAATCTTATAAAAGAAAATTTCTTTAAACAAACCGCATGAAGGTTAAAGCTACGCCGTTATAGAAACATCATTAAAAAAACTCTCCTCAACATAAAAAATCTGAAAAATAAAAAGAAGTTACTACAGACGAGGAGGGTGTATTCTACAATACTCTTCTCCGTTATAGCTCCACTGATATCTAAGTGGTTATCCCCATAATGAAGAGGGTTTCTGAACTTCCATAGAGTTCATCCAGGAAAGTAAAATACAATTGATTAAAACTCTGTACGATCAGTTCCTCATCCATATATTTCCGAAGCTCAGCCTCCTGCAGTTATTGCCGACACCTTGCTGCAAAATTCAGGATCATCAGTTTATCATTCACTACCCCCATATACGCAGATATTACAGCCCAATCCATTGACATTACAACCTCTTTCACATCAGCAAACAGCTGCACCACAGAAATCCTTATAATTTGAACGATTCATTAGCTTTTTCAGCAGCTCTACCTCATAGCTTTATATGATCTAAAGTTGAACACGATAACCACAATACGAGAAAGAACCTGTACAAATATTAAATTCAGACATTAATATCCATGAGAAACGCATCTTATACCAAGATGGCCATACAAAAATTGATAGATCTTAAAGACCTGCACCTACATCCATCCCTACGTATCCCGCTAACCGAAATGTAGATATTACCTAAGAAGTAAAACTTGAAGTGAAAAACATGAAGATAAATTAAATAATTCGTAAGAGAAGCCTTACTATTTAGAGTGCTAAATCAGAAATAGTTTGTATATAATATTGCACAAGCATCTTTTGAGTTGAGTGAAAAGGTGCTCAAGAGTAAGTTAATGATGAAATAGTTAAAGGATCAAATTTTGTGGATTTGATAGCTGATCTCTCACGTAACTGGAAGAAAGGCCCTGTAAAAGGATGGAATGATTTCAAACAAGAACTTCAGACTATTAATTTTCCCAGAAGTTTAATCTTAAATACAACGCGATTAGCAGACTGTAGATCAATATCACCGTTACGCAAGACCTGATTCAGTCCAATCAGGCACCTTCTTACCATCAGCATAATTTAACTATTACCAGAGGACCACAAGAAAAACATCCTCGTATAATAGCATAGTGGATAAATCGCTAATTATGTATTATCAAATATTTATTTAGTTGTAAGTTTGTGTATAAATAAATGTTATTTTGAATCTTTTTCTCTTTCTTTATCCCTTCTGACCGTAATATCCATTTATTATTTATATATATATATTATATATATATATATATATATATATAGTATTATATATATATATATATAATATATATATATTATATATATATATATATATATATATATATATATAGTATATATATTAAACTAATAAAAAATGTGATATTAGGTCACAAGGGATAAAGAAAGAGAAAAAGATTTTAAAATACATTATATTTATACAGCAACATTACACTAAATAAATATGTGTAATAACATAATTACTATTTAATCCAACTATTTTTTTGGCCTATTATAAGGACATATAAGCTGAGTAGAGGCTGCTTGAATAAGCTAATAATCGTTCACAATATAAGGATCTGTTTGTGCAGCTTGTTGCTGATGCTGAAAGAGGTTGTCAATGTCAATGCATTCGGCTGTAATATCTGCGTATCATGGGGGGTAGTGATGATGAAACTGTGATTGTGGATTTTGCGCAATGTGTACAATACACTGGCCATATTAGGTTGTGAATGCTGAATCTGAAGAACTGAATTCTGTACAGATGCGGTATTATCTACATTTTCTCATACTCATTATATGGTAATACAGCAACCTTCTTCATTTATGGGGATAACCACTTAGATATCAGTGGAGCTATAACGGAGACAAAGGTAGGAATACACCTCCTCCTCTCTGTAGTAACTTCTTCTTTAATTTTCAGATTTTTTATGTTGAGAGAGGAGAGTTTTTTTAATGATGTTTACTATAACGTCGTAACTTTACCTTCTGAGGTTTGTTTAAAGGAACATTTCTTTATAAGATTTAAACAGACTTAACATACACCTGGAAGAATTTCTCATCCTCACTAATTAGTTTACGTTTTCAGAAGGTTTCAGCTTTTTTAAATATTTTTTATAAGAAGTTAATACTTTGCAACTAGAGCATCATTATCAGGTAGGTTACAGTTTCTATTACATTAGGAAGTAATGTTAGGTACGGAGCAACCTCTGGTGCGTTTTTTGGGTAAGTTACACATCACAATACCATGAGCGTCGCAGTAACCTACTTTATATACTTTTAAGAACTCTTATCTTTGAAGAGGAACATTTGAGTTTGCCAATACATTAATTTTGACTCATGTCTCTTTCTGCCAAACAACGCAAAACTGTGTGTTTTAAAGAAGAAACACTCGCATATGCTTGCTTTGATGAAAAAATATTCTGTGTTATGAAAAACACAGAGATATTTAGGATGTGAGAACTAAACTTGAACGCGTCTGCTATTTCCAAATTCAATTTGTGCATTAAATCATCTGAATACAATAATTTTGTGTCCATGTATATTGTCCAGCATACTAATATGTATGCCTTCATGTAATTGAATCACATCTTTATATTTCTTTAAATTTTCTCCTGATAAACATTATAAACACACATATTATTATTTTCAGGGTTTCCTCAAAAATTCTCCATTCCTTTAAAATATTTAAATAATAGAAAGTTTACCACACCTGCTTAGGTCCCAGCTAGCAAGACATGTCCGGACTTCGGAACGTAAATTTCTCCACATCCAAACTCGTAAGCGAATAATGAATAATGAGATTAATTAAAGCTGTAAAGCAGTAAAGTACATGTTTTAATACAGAATCTCTGTAATCACTAATCAATAGATTGTTATAATACAGAACTCGGTGTGAATTTATTCTTACATTAAAAATCTGAAGATTAAACCCCATAAAATAGAAATTAATTAAATAAAAAGTATTTAAAACAAAAAATAAAAAATATAAAGAAAACATAATGATAATAAAATATATTTAAAACAGTAAAGCAGAAAGTTAAAGCAGTAAAGCAGAAAGTTAAAGCAATAAAGCAGTAAAAAACAAAAGCTTACTAATCCCCTAGGTGTTAGGTAAAGCAGAGAGTTAAAGCAGTAAAGCAGAGAGTTAAAGCAGTAAAGCAGTAAAACAAAAGCATACTAATCCCCTAGGTATTAGGTAACACCTCTATTGATTTACTGATTTACTGCCTTTGGGTATAGTAAATCATATGAGTTAAAGCAGTAAAGCAGAGAGTTAAAGCAGTCAAGCAGAGAAGTTAAAGCAGTAAAGCAGGGAGTTAAAGCAGCTAAAGCAGAGAGTTAAAGCAGTTAAAGCAGTAAAAACAAAACGCATACTAATCCCCTAGGTGTTCAGGTAATTAACACCCTCTATGATTTACTTGATTTAGCTGCTTTAAGTATGTATAATATATGTTTTAATAAAATTTCGGTACAATTGTAGTAAAAATGTATGACTCATAGTATATTTGAATAGAAATTCTTTGAATAGTTTTACAATTGATGATCATATATTTTTCGCTCGCGCGGTAATATTGCGTCTGCGGACGCACGCGCCGGCGGTTACGGGGGGATATGGCGCCTGCGGGCGCGCGCGGCGGCGGTTACGCGCGAAATATTGCGCCGCGGCGCCACGCGGACGCGGACTCTGAAACGTTTGCTGTCACTGTCTCAAATGTGTAGAGTTGTAGCTCTTTCTAGATATATATTTCGTCACTGCACTAATTTAGATGTTAAGAAAAAATACTAACTCATATAGAAGCATTCTAGCAGATATTAATATACACAATCGATTCCTCAATACCTTATTACATAGGGTTAGACACCCATATTAGGCGCTATTCGGGGCTCAGGGGAGGCAAGAAAAGGCTTGAAAAAGTAGTGGCACTCAGTTGCACGATTGGCACTCACTTGCACTATGTGGCACTCACTTGGCACTCATTCGCACTCACTTGGCACTCATTGGCACTCTTGGCACTCACTTGGCACTCTCCTGGCACTCACCAGGCACTCAGTGAATACTGCACTGAGAACACTAATAGAAACATCACTAGATACCGCTTACGGTGATTGGAGACCACCAAAGCTGCTCACCATTCAATATAGCACCATCAAAGATGAACCGCCTAAGATGACGTCATCAAAGATGGTCATCAATAATGCCGAGTCATAAAAATTGAACCATCAAAGTTGTAGGGGACACGTGCTAGGGCTAGGTATAGGTGTACGCTAGTGAGCTGGTAAGTTAGTGTGCGTAGTGTAGGTGTAGGCATGTGAAGGCCTGGGTGGAAGTCTAGGTGTAGTGTAGGTTGTATGCTAGGTGAAGATGGTGAATCTAGGTGTAGGTTTAGACTAGGTGAAGATCGGGTGGAGGCTGGTGTAGGCTATATGGAGGCTGGGTGTAGGCTAGGGTGGGTAGAAAATTAGCCGTGGCCAAAAGTATGACCCATGGTATACGCAAGTGTCAAGCTAAATATCATGGTCAAACAGGTATAATACATCAAAAAAGGGCTAAGCCCTAAGACAGATCAAAATTACCAGTGGCAAAAAGCTGACCATGGCCGAAAAAAATTAGGTGGACATGTACAACGGTTGCTGACGCAAACGTTTGGCGCAACCCTTCTTCGAAGGGTTGCAAAATTAGGCGTTGCCGAAAAAACTTAGGGTGCCAAAAAATTAAGGCGATTCAAAAAATTAGGCTCGCCCAAAAAATTAGGGTTGCCAAAAAATTAGGGTTCTCAAAAAATTAGGGTTCTCAAAAAATTAGGGTTGCCGAAAAATTAGGGTTCTGACAAAAAATTAGGGTTGCCGAAAAATACCGTGCCAAAAATGACCCATGGAAGACGAAGGGGTTGGTCGAAAAAGGTAAAGGCCAAAAAGGTAAAGGCCAAAAAGGTCGAAGTCAGGTAAAAAAATTTTGGGCTCAAAAAGTCGAGCCCCAAAAGGTCAAGCCCAACAAGAAGTGTCAAAGGCAGGCGGTAAAAAATAGGGCTCAAAAAAAGGGTCAAGTAAGTAAAATCACCGTTGGTCAAAATTGACCAACACGAGGAATATGCACCTCCTACTACTCCTAACACACTCAAGACTTTGTCCCTTTACATCCACCAAGTATTTAATTGCTCCAGCCACCTTATTCCCATTAAACAAATTTTCTACTACATTCTGCATCGTTCGTTCTCTTTTCATTCAACATTATATTCCCTTATATTTAAACTCAGACACTTGCTCCAGTTGCTCACCGTCCAACATTAACTTCACATCCGAGGACTGTTCCTCACTACACACCATAATCTTTCTTATCTCGTTTATTTCAAACCCCTCCTTTTCACACACCCCGTCAAATCTCTCTCTCTTCTCTCTTCTCTCTCTCTCTCTCTTCTGCTCTCTCTCTCCTCTCTCTCTCTCTCTCTCACCTCTCCTCTCCATCTTCGCTCTCTCTCGTCTCTCTTCTCTCTCTTCTCTCGCTCGTCTCGTCTCTCTCTCTCTCTCTTGCTCTCTCCCTCTCTCTTCTCCCTCTCTCTCTTCTCTGCTCTCTCTCTCTTCTTCTTCTCTCTCTTCTCTCTCTCTCCTCTCTTCTTCTCTCTCTCTTTCTCTCTCTCTCTCTCTGCTATATTATATATATTATATATATATATTATAATTATGATTATTATTATTATTATATTTATTTAATATTTAAATATATATTTTATATTATATTTTAAATATTTATTTTTTTTAATATTATATATTATATATATATATTTATATATATACTACTGTCAAAGATTAACGCACCACAAGTTTCCAGCAGGAAGGGAAGGTAGAAGTTGAAAGACACGCGAAGACACTTTATGAACAATGACAATCACATGGATGGATTCCTCCGCCAGAAACCGGAAGTTTGATAAAGTGTACCAAGGTTGCAGCCAAAGGGTCTCGCAGTAGGGTTTCGAGTTTCGACGCTGCCAATCACACAATGTTGGTACATACCGGCACGGCCGCGGGGGGGGTCGGGTCTGTCTCAATGCCGTATATGACCCCTCGGGCACGGATTGACTGCCTGATACCCCGTACCTGGCGAGATGCTCGATAAGTGAGCGAACTGTCCTGGTATATGGTTGATCCCATACTGCGTGCGTTGCCATGTCGCACGGTCCGGGAGGGTCCATGGAGGGGTGCAATTCGTCGGATCTGACGCTTCTTGTTATCCTTACAAATGTTCGAGCTGGGTGAGGTTCCGCGACTAATGCTGGCCACTCCAACGTCCGAATTGAATCGTCCTAGGTAGTCGTTCACACATTGGGCCTCGTGTGGTCTTGCATGTCATGCATTAGGATGAAGAGTCACCGATGTAGGGGCTATGCAAGACAATTTTTCGAGGATGTCTGTTGATAATACCTTACGTTAGAGTGATCCATCGAAGAATGAGCAATCCTAGCTCGATAAATAGATGCCTCCCCAGACATAACCGACCCACTCCAAACGGCGCAACTGTTAGCACATTGCATGGCGCGAAATCTCTCCGTTCAGTCGTCGGTATACTCTAGCACGCCTGTCCGAGACGTACAGAGACACTCTCAATCGTCCGTAAAAGCAGCACCTTTGCCCAATCGTCGACCGTAAAAGATTTGTTCTTGGGCAAATGCCAGTCTCGCCCTCGACTGTTGCCGTGCCGTGTGTACGGTGACCTATGCAGGCCTCAGTAGCTCGTAGTTATGTTCCGCAAGGCATCGACGCGCCCCACCCACTGCCCTATTGTTACTCACCTTGGTGCCCTGCTACCTCCGCCAGCTCTATCATGCAAGTCGGCATTGTGTGGCGTCTTTGTAATTGCACGCAGACATTTAAATTCGCCTCCACGGGTAGTTTTTGCCGGGCCTACCTTCCTTGCGGCAGATTCATGTGTCAGGATTTCCTGTTATCGTTGGACCACCCTGCAGCGGGTTGTGTGCGCTACACCAACCGTCGACGAAGCGGTACCCGTGTCTTTCAGCGTGGAGTGTTGTTATCTGCACGCGCACTGATCTCTTGACAGTGGACGCACTATCCTCTCCATGTTTATCCGGTCGCTCTTCTTACGGAATGCATTCCTCGCCGATTAGACCCCCGAGTTCAACCTGCCCCCACTCTCCCAGTTCTAGTTACTGTTATGTTTTCCTACATTTATCGCGGTGACGCCCCGATACTGCCATGCGAATTCTCTGTGGGTTTTACATACTTACACCTGATTACTGTCGCTGGTTGTAGTGGAGTTTCATGGGTTAGGCCTTCCCGTCCTGCGAGTGACATTTACAATAGTGGTGCATAATTTTTGACGAGTAGTATAGTATATATATATATATATTATATATATATATATATATAATATATATATATAATATATATATATATATATAAATATATATAATATATATATAATATATATTAAATATATATATATACTATATATAATATATATATTAATATATATATATATAATATATTAATATAATAGTATATAATATATATAATATGATATTATATATGTATATATATATACTATATAATATATATATATATATATATATATAATATACTATATGACAGAAAAATTTCCCTCGCTTGGAGGACTCGAATCATTGCCAACAGCGTCGCTGTTAGACATTGTACAAGAGGTTAAACCACTAGTCAGATCCGTTTAGAGGCCTCCTAAATTGCATCTACCAGCGCACGCTGTTGGCGATGGTTCGAGTCCTGCCGCGAGAGAAGAGAAATTTTTCTCATGTCTTTCATTTATTGCAATTGTACGCAACAAGCATTTGCCCCATTGCACTGTTGGTTGCCTCCTGTTAACAGGAACACCCAGCAGGGGTTTCCAATCACCACTTCTATATATATATTATATATATATCATCATATATATATATATATATCTTATATATAGTACTTTATATATATATATATAATATATCATATAGTATATATATATTATACTATATATATATAATATATTATAGAATATATATAAATATATATATTATATATATATAATTTATAATAATTATTTGTAATATATATATTATATATATAGTAGTATAATATATCATATATATATATATACTACCTATAAATATATATCACTATAATATATATATTTAATATAATAATATATATATAATAAAAATATATATATATTATATATAATATATATATTATAGTAGTATATATAAATATATATTATAATATATATATAAATATATAGTATATGAATATATATATATATTATATTATATATAATATATATATATATATATATATATAATATATACATTGATATAATATCATTCTTGAGTGATGCAGGGTAGAGATATATCTGTCTATTTGTTTGAAAGACGAGAGTTCAGGAATGGAGCAGGCTGATTGGTGAACGAAACATAGGTGCATTTCGAAAGTGAGAGCTCGTAGATAAATTTCAATGAAACAACAGAGAGAAAAATTGTGCAGTATAAATGCTATAATCATACTAGACATTATGGTTTTATGGTATTTTGCAAACAGGCGATATGACAGATTAATAGGAGCTTTGTGGCAGGCGTTAGTGATATATGGTGTTATGGTCGTTTTACTGAATGAAATCCAAAAGTATGTATGACAATATGAAGCTATATGTAAAAATTTTATACCTTCATAGGTATAAGAAATAGGAAATATACAGTTGTTGCCCAAGGCAAACAATTTACATTTTATTATTATTATTATATTATATATTATATTATATTATATTATTTTATTAGTATTATATTATTATTATTATTATTATTATTATGTATTATTATTACAATTAATATCACAAATACTGCGATATAATACTTATTGTGTGTTATA
>JABUQX010059354.1:0-5000 GCA_015478945.1 Trachelipus rathkii | reverse complement strand
CGACTCCGCTCCAGATTCCGACGACTACCGATCCGACTCTGAGTCTCCACACCGACTCCAGACTCAACTCCGACTCCGACTCCGACTCCGACTCGACTTCGACTCCGACTCTGACTCTGACTCCAACTCAGACTCCGACTCCGGTTCGATCCCGCTCTATCATTTTAAAATTTTATAGGTTATGTTTCGGCTGTGGAACCATCTAAAAAAATTTTTTTTGCTCCGGCTCCGACTCCGACTCCGGCTCTGACTCCACAGTCCTGTTAGAAAGTAAAGTGTTTATATATATATATATATATATATATATATATATATATATATATATATTTTATCCTATATATGAAAAATATATACATATATATATATATATATATATATATATATATATATATATATATATATATATATATATATATATATATATATATATATATATATATATAATATATATATTAAATAGATATAACTAAGCAGAAATATAATATTATCTTCATATAGTATAAGATATATATATATATATATATATATGTATTAATCCTTTGATACAAGTTAATACAGTGGTAATAAAAGGGAATAATTACTTCTTATTTTTATTTTTAACTTAAGCAATCGAATGGTAATAATGGTATCAAATCAAGAACAATTTAAATGCAATCAATTCATTAGTTAACACAATGGGCCAGTTCACAGTCATTAACAAGATTAGTGAAAGCTAACACTATAATTTCTATAATCAAAACACAATTCTCCGGTCTTTTGATGAGCCGAAGCTTAAAATGCGACCTCTTTTCTTGTATCATGAGGCCTTACTGACTTGGCCTTCCCTTGAAGGCCAGCCATTCTCCTTGAGCGTCACCGTCCAGTGACTCACTCTCACAAATAGTGCCAGACCAAAAAAGTCGTTAAATATTTTTCATATATAATAAAATTAATAATAAATTTAATATACAGAGCTATTATGAGAGGTGTACATAATTATTGTGAGGCAAAGAGAAATCCTGTCCTCACAACGTTTTTTTTTTTTTTTTTTTTTTTTTTTTTTTGAGTAATGATTTGACATTATTATTACAAAACACAATTTCTATTCTTACAATACATTGTTATAAAATACATAAAAGACCTCCTTAATCCCCACCTCGGGGGTTTGACTATTTCAACTCATCTATTATAACCCTTCCTGTGACATTTTGTAAAGAACACGCGGGAATTTTTCTACTACTATTAGTGTTTTGGCAGCATGCGTTTGGGCCGTAGCATTAGATAGATGAAAGAAGACGATTTTTTTTTGGATAAGTATCAATTTAATTACTGTCTAACTCTAAGAACTGCATGCAGAACTAAGAACCCTCCCTTTTTTTTTTTTTTTTTTTTTTTTTTTTTTTTTTTTTTTTTTTTTTCTTTTATTATTATTATTTTTTTTTTTTTTTTTTTTTTTTTTTTTTTAACCTTATTTTTCTCTTGGGTTTCAGCGTCCCTTTCGGTTTTGTTATGAAAAATTCTTAATTTCCTAAATTTTCCATCAGTTCTTTCCCATGCTTCAAAAATATAAACGTTATTCTTTTTTATCCGTAGCACCTTGAAAGGTCCTGAGTATCTCTCTGACAGTTTTCCTACATTGTACTGTTGATTTCTCACCAACACGGCCCTTGCCTTGTGGAGATCTTTCGGGACAAATATATTTTTATTTTTATATACAACATGTGGTGCCAAAGGCCTACGCATTAAGGCTACTATTTTCTTCAAATAGGTACTTTGACTGACCGTGGCACTGAGTGCCTCCTTCTGTAATAAGCTTCCTGGCACTGATAGATTCTGGCCGAACATAAGCACACTGGGAGTAACCCCTTGGTCATTTAGAGGACTAATTCTCAAACAGTACAGTGCCCAAGGCAAAATTTCAGGCCATTTTAACCCTTTCCCCATCATTAATCATACACCTTAGCGTCACTATGAGAGCTTGGTTCAAATTTTCCACTAGGCCATTCACATTTGGTGAGCTAGCCGTTGTGAAAATTTTATCTATGCCGAGTAGGTTACATACGTCATTAAATAATTTGGCAGTGAATTGGCTTCCTCGATCTGAGATGAGTCTTTTTATTGAGCCACAAAATGGAAAAATTTCGCTCACTAACACATTCAACACCGAGTCGACTGTCGCCTGCCTAAGAGGGTAGGCGAAGGGATACTTACTAAATCTATCAATAAAAACAAGCAGATAATTGAACCCCATACTATACGGAAACTTACATAAGTCCACATGGAGGGTGTCAAACTTCTCCGAGACTTCCTTAAATCTGCCGAATTCTGGAGATATCCTTCTAACGCTCTTATTTTTCTGACAGACATCACAACTCTGTATAAATTTCTTTACTCTACTATGCATAAATCTGAAGGCAAAATCCGCTTTCAAGATAGTCAACGTCCGTTTAATTCCCAAGTGGTTAGTATTATGTATTTTCTCTATGACGTCATCCACCAGATTTTCCGGTACTAATATTCTAGCTGTGCCCGTAGAGATGTCAACCGCCAAAGATAGCTCCTCGCCCCGATGGATGAACTCTTTGTAACAGGCCTTCAATCCACTAGTTTTCAGCCCCTTTATTAGGTCCCTTATATAACCATCAGTCTCCTGTTCTACAGCTATCTCCTTGAAATCTACACCATCCTGCATTTTCTTTATCATTCCACTTAACCCTTTTTTACTGCATGTTATAGTATTTATCACAAAATCATCAAAGTCATTATCATTACCAGCTTCGCTACTATTATCATTGCCACTACTATTATTATTACTACTACTACTAATACTGTCACTACTATTATCGTTTTACTATTATTATCATTACACACTATTTTTACTACTACTACTACTACTACTACTATTATTATTATTATTATTATTATTATTATTATTATTATTACTACTACTACTACTACTACTACTACTACTACTACTATTATTACCTTATCATTTACCACTCACTACAAATTTATCAATTTTGTTATCGTCTTTATTATTATTATTATTATTAGCATGACTAACTACTACTACTACTACTACTACTATTATTATTATTATTATTACTACTACTACTACTACTACTACTACTACTACTACTACTACTACTATTATCGCTTTTATTATTATTATTATTATTATCATTACTACTACTACTACTACTACTACTACTACTTACTACTACTACTATCGCTTTTATTATTATTATATTATTATTATTATTATTTATTATTATTATTATTATTATTATTATTATTATTATTATTATTATTATTATTATTATTATTATTATTTTTATTCTCATTATTATTATTATTATTATTATTATTATTATTATTATTATAATACTCCAGTAAGTTTTGTTCCTTTAACGTACGATTTAAAGGGCTTAACCCTTCCACAAAGGAATTCAGAGAATTCCATTCACTAAACTCCTCCTCCAGTTGTAATTCCGTTTCCATGGTATTTTGTTTTGGCCACGCCCACTCCCCATCTTCTATACAAGCTAGTTGCAATTGCAAACCCCCAGCCTCTATAATCTTATCTCTTTCGTTAGCCAATTCTGTCAAAATTATCGCCAATTTATTTTTAGCCTTAGAGACCAATCTAAACTCAATGTCAAAATTTGCAATGGCGTTCAATAAATTTATTTCCCGAATATTATAAACTTTTGTAGCACTCTTTTTCGTATAAGCCGTGATTAGCCCACTGTTGCTGGTACAAATACTGACTTTCCTATTTGTGCAATTAAATAAGCGTATTTTTGTAAACTGTTATTGACGCATAATAATTCCTTAACTAACTGTGGTAGTGCCACCTCCACCTCAGTCAATAGGGCACTGTGAAGAGCGAAAATCTTCGTCTGATCATTTTCTTCTCCCATCAGTGCGCTAGCTATAGTGAACTCACTCACCTTCGTGTATAATAGTAACTCAGTTTTTTCATCAGGGAATGACAACAGGGTGGCACTCACCATTGCCGCTTTAGCTTCTAGAAACGCTCGCTCGGCTTCTACTCCCCAGGAAATCCTTTTATTGGAGGCGGGTTTTCCCTTCAACATTTTTGTTAGGGGTTGCAACAATTGGGCCGCTCCGACTATGTTCATTCGGCAGAAGTTATATAGACCGAGAAAAGCCCTAAGCTGTTTGATAGTTGTTGGTTTTGCAACATTCACCACTGCATTGATCTTTTCTTTGCTAGGCCTAACGCCCTTCTCGCTAATGTTGAAACCTAAGAAATCTGTTTCTCCGACTGCAAGTACACATTTTTTTGGGTTCATATAAATTTTCATATACCTTAATCTCTCTAAAACTTTCTCCAACATTGCAACATGTTCTTCAAGAGTCGAACTGGCAATTAAAATGTCATCTAAATAAACAAAAACATTCCTTAAATCTCCAAGCAAGATTGACATGAAGCGCTGGAAGGCACTAGAAGAACACTTATGTCCTTGTATTAAATAGTTAAAACTGTAGTTACCAAAAGGACAAGTAATGGTGAAATATTTCTTTGTTTCCTCGCTTATTGGCACGTTATAGTAAGCTTGCCGAACGTCTAGCCTTGTCAATAACTTGCAATTTTGCAATTGCAATATGATATCTTTAATCTTGGGCAGAGTAAAATTGTCGGAGGTTGATCTCTGGTTTAATAATCTCAGATCAACGACTAAACGAACTCTTCCGTCCGACTTTGGCAGAAAGCTAGTTGGGAAACCCCAATTGCTTCTCCCCCGCGAAAGACCCCCGAGTCCAATAATTTATTGATTTCCTTGCTCTCTCAAAAGATGTGGGAGCTATGCTTCTACTCCTACCTGTATCGGGCGAGCCACCAACATTCATGGTATGGGTAATTTGCCGCCAATTCGCATAAATTCTTCCTTCAGCGACATTCTTCTCTCTCTCCCTTAGCGGCGCACGAAAACGCGAAAGCGTTTCACGATAATGCGAAAACGGTTCAAATTCCAATTGAACGAAGTACACCG
>JABUQX010059353.1:0-22144 GCA_015478945.1 Trachelipus rathkii | reverse complement strand
CCAGCCGTTTATGATTCTATACATATCTATAAGTATATAGCCGACCACCTTCACTATACAAATCTTACAGTTTAATACAAACTATGTCATGTCCTTTAATACAATCACGTCCCTCCATACACTATTTATTTATTAATAATTGAATGAGAAAATCCGGCCCTGGCTTTAAGAAAAACCACTACACAGCATTTTGATCGTTCTTTTTGGCGGCACAGCAGCTGCATCGCCTACGTGGTAATAGAGCATCCGCGCCATGTTCACTTTGCGCAGAGCACCGCCGAAGATCAAGTTCAATCCCGCTATGCGAGAGTAAAATCTCCGTGACTCACTTCCATTAAAAGACGACAAAAGAAAGCAATCGAGTACCTGAATTAATGACTCAACTGAACAAGGAAACATTCACAATCTTTTTCCTCCTTTCGAGCGACCCACCAAGGACTATGAGAAGAAAAGCATAAGAAAAACATTTTAAGACATTGACAACGCCTATATAACCGACTGTTAGATTACACGCATTATTCGAGCCATTGAGAGAGAGCTTTGGGACTTTTAGAAAAAAAGGTTATCTGGTTATTGCAAATCGAATTAATACAGTTCTAAAATCTGATAGAAATCATTTTATAAACTCACCAACATAAAGGTAAACTTAACGGGCTGGTATTGGAAAATTTACAATTCTTAAGTTTAATTCACAAATGTACTCGTTAATAGTTCGTCTACTTTCTTTTCCAAATAACGAAGCCGTAGAAAGTAATAAAAACATTAACAAGTTACAATAACGGTTAACGCTTTAAACGCGTTTTAATGCCCACCTTTATATATTTATATATATATCTAAATACTCATATATACAATATTACAATATATATCTACTTATTCATATATACTATTATTATATATAATTATTATATTATATATTATATTATATATATATATATCTACTATATAAATTATATACTATATTACTATTAAATATATTATAATTATATACTGATATATATATTATAAACTATAATATATACTATATAATACTATCATATTAATTATATATATTAACCCAAAATTATATATACATTAATCATAATCTCATTACTTAATGCCTAATTACAAAATAGAACCTTACTATTTACTCCCAACACATCTAAATTCCTAAACCCATAGATTAACTACAAGTATTTCTACGTTAGCTTTAGTTATGAAGTCCTAGAACATAAATTTATAAATATTTGGTTCTACCTATTCTTTAAATTATTAAGAACAAATTAATGGTTATATTTTAAATTCTTATATTCCAAACTAAAGCGATCAGTGTTTTATTACGTTCTAAGGAGAAAAAAACCATAAGCTATGTAACACAAAATTAAATCTCCGCGAATGTGCTAAGCGAACACTGTTTATAATTCACTAACTTCCTGCTCATTTCCCGGCCCATGAGCCCAGCACGACCGCCATCACCATTCTCTCATCAAACTTCATTGAAAAATACCGATGTCCCTTCCACATACCACCGGCAGCGGATACTACACTTGCTTAATATTTATATATCTAAATAATCTTTTATTTCTATTATGTATATTTTCCTCTCATATAATCGGCCCAGATTTTTTCGCATACTAAAATACGAAATTCTTATAGTAACCTATGAATCTGAAGACAATTCCAATCATCTGTTCCGGGTTAATTGATCTCTGGCCAGCCGAGCACAGCCCTAGAGCTGTAGGTAGTCTCAGCATCATCATAGCTATATATATATATACTATTATATTATACTATATAATATATATATATTATATATAGTATATATATACTTTATTATATATATTATTATATATTATATTATATATATATATATATTTCTTACTTTTATTTACTTTTAATAGATTTTGCAATTATTTCCTGATGTGAAATATTATTCATAAAGCTTATAACATTAAGATAGACCGAAAAAGACATGGAAAAAATAATACCACAAAATATTTGAATTTTGTTGTAGCCTTTCTTTAAAAACAGATTTTCAACGCCTGCACCTGTTGAGTCTGTGCGTTTGAGTGCTCTGATGAATGGAATTGACAAAGAGCAAGAATTTTAAAAATCCTCCAAGTGGAATTCGTGATCTCGGATAAAAGTCACTAATATGGCTAATATATACTATATACTATATATTATATCAATAAAATATCTCCATCATTATACATATATACATATAATATATATATATTATTATATATATCATATATATATTATATTAATATATATATATTATAATAATAATTATATACTATACTATTATATTCCGGTGATCTCGGATTATGAGGTTCTTTCTCGGCAGCTCGGATGAGCTCAGCGTGTGAGACATGATAATAAACTTATATCTATATAGTATACTATAATACTATAACCGATCATACTATACTATACTATATACTACTACTATATCTAATCTATATAATCTTATATATCAATTAAATGATATATCATTATATTATATATTTATATACTATATACTACTATTATATATATTATATACTACTAACTATCTAATATCATACAATATCTTATACTATATACAGTTATATATATATATACCATATTATATAATCTATATATATATAACGTATATATATCATGAAAGCCTCGTGGCGTCCTTAGGGCAGGATTCACTCTCCGACCCTCATGCGACGCAGACCGCTGAGTTTCAATCCTCGCCTAAGCAGTCCTCAAGTTTTACCGTTCCTGGGCTAAGAATTAAACTTGGCACCTGACGAACCACGTCGGTTGCGACCCGGCTTGGTATACGCCGGCACTAAGTCTTTAATTTCCTGTAGTCCTGAGGAGGGAATTAAGCATGCTAAAAGCAAGTTATATATACTACTAATAATTTATATACTATATCATATATATTATATAAATATACTATAATATTATATAGTATATATATATCTTATATATATCTATACATATATATATATCAACTACTTATATACATATATATTTATTATATAATAAAGCCAAACACTACCAGTTTTATTTTTAAAACCAGAATTCAAAATTCATGTACTTGGTATAAATATCTGATTTTAATAACTCTCAATTGAAATAAATAAATGGAGAAACTAGAACAAGTAAAGTAAAAAAAAAAAAAATGGCTCGTTGGTTATATGTGCAATATCAAAAACACAGTAATTATACAGAAAATGTTTTTATGTATATGTTCTTAAAGTAACGTTTCTATAAAAAGCAAATTTATTTATTTTCTTAATTTCAAAATCTACATGTAAATTAAAAACGCGAAAATTAACCTATTATTATAATTAACATTTACTTGCCTACAATCCTGGAAGTTTCACTCAAGCCTCAGTGCTACTACTTAGGTGTGCAGCTTACTGAGAACATTCATTGCATACGATATATATATATATATATCATATATATGATTCATATACTATATATATATATATATAACCTAATATATATATATATACCTATCATTATATATAGTACATATATATAATATATAAATATATATATATACTTATCATATAAATATATATATCACATATACAATATACTATTAATAACATAATATATTAATATATATATTACTATACTGATATATAGATATACTTATATATATATAACTCATAACTATATACTATACCTCTTACATCTATATCTATATATATTACATCTATACTATATTACTATAATATACTTAACTAATTAATATTATCACTCAATACTTATACATACTATTAGATAACTATATATATCAATACATATACTCCTACAAGATCTCTACAATTAAATATATAAGTATAACTATAGTTCCCAATCTATTAAATAAATACCAAATAATACATATAGATAATATATATACATATTATATATCACTACTATATAGAAATAACTTCATATATATGATACTATATAGATATCTACTTATATCTATATATATATACTATATTATTCGTATTCTTTTTATCTATAAACCACTGACACATCTTACAAATGCGTGTAAGTACTATAGCCCGACGGCAACGTGTACTGTTCTTATTTTTTCCGACCAACCGAAGCAGCAACTGAATTAGTTATAAATTGATAGCCCAATCTCAACGCCCTCATCTCAAACCATATCCAAAAATTCCTGCACCCATCGGACATGTTGCAACTCTGAGGAGCTGTAGAAATGGCCCAAATGGACAACGGATTTTCTGCATCTCTCCTATCATAGAGAGTCTGTTTAATAGAGTGTACGCCGATATCCGCCATAATTTTCTCTATCCGCATCCCGCATTTGCCAAGCAGCATACTTTTTTTGCGGAAGCGCAGTAGTACCTTCCATTAATAATTATGAACTTAAATATTCCTCAACTTCTGCAACCGCAATCATGTTCAGAATTCGCCTGACCAGTAAGTCTACGTATAGTTATATACAAAGCTCTGACGAGGACTGGGAGAAATACACAGGAAGCATGTCCCTTCCCTTACCCTTCGAACCAAACACAAAAACGGACAAAGGCTTGACAAGGCCTGATTAGATAATGCGATTTAGAAATTGTAAATACTCTTCTAACATGAGCAGACCCACGGTACTAAGACTATATAAGCACACGAAAAATCTTGTTTGATCAGGACGGACATCCTCTAAGTTGCAACGCATGAAGCTAGTGCCTAAAAACTACATTTAAAGTAACGAGACTTTTCAAAGATGACAGACAGGAAATCATCATCTGGAGATAAAATAATAGATTATCAAAATTCTGCAAAACGATTGCACTTGCCCAAAAGCAAGTTTTCTGGGTGAGATACAAAACTAAAATAAATGAACCAGTGTTTCACAGAGGGTTATAAATTTATTTAGTATGCCTATATGATAAAAATGCTGCTAAAGACCATAAACTTCCACCAGCCCAGAAAAGGAAAAGATTACAAAAACCAGACACACATTTACTGCTTCCGATAGCCGAAAAAACCATTGCTGAATTAATGAACATTCTTTTAGCTTCTAAGAGCGGTGAAGGTCTTGTTCAGAGGTGTCAAAAAGACACTCTCTCATTGATCGCTAGATTATCCAAAGCCTGACAAACTCTTGGCAAATCGGTAGAAGGTTCCATTAGTTTGACTGGCGAGATCAATTCGTAAAACAGCCTTTTCACATCCTGCAAACTCGCGAGGTAAATACTAGCATGCCCTCAAAAAGTGTAGCTACGTGAGCGTCTTATTCAGCGGCAACTCTCATTTTCACGAAGAAAGAAGAAGCAAATTCTCTTGAAATGGGCTCAGGAGCTTTGTTTTGAAGCACTAATTTGAGATTATGATTTCAAGTATTATTATATATGATACCCTTTTTCCAACATGGTGGAGCCTGCGGGAAAATACTTGGTGGGTGCAAAGCGAGATTGGACGTGCAACGTCACCGCCAATCTATAACCACACGGTATATGTAATAATTAAAATTATAATATTTATATATTATCTCTCTTAATAAAAATAGTAATATATTTTTTATAATACTAATATAATATAATATACTATATATATATACGCTATTATGTTAGTATATATATATATATTTATATATGTCTAATATTATTCAATTAATCTAATACTATATAATATATAATAATTATATTATAATATATATATAGATAATACTATTAATATATATATAAATAATATTATAACTATTACATATACATATCAATAAATTTATACGTATCACACAATGCACTACTAATATCTACTATATATATATTTTATCTATATATATACCTATATATATCATACTATATATATATATATATATATATATATTAATATCATATTTATACTATATATATACTATACTATAATTCATCTATACTGACATTACAACGTTGTATGTCTTAAAAAAACCATAAATATCTGAAAATCCGCATTCACAATCCGCGGATACTGATTTTTACTATCCGCATCCGCATCTGCATTCCCGCGAGAATGTAAAAATCACCATCCGTACACTCTAGTTGTAAAATTGGCTATGTGGTTTATCTAAATCTGTCGTGAGAATGGAGAAATTAGATAGTAATTCCACTACTAACCGTCAAATACTAACTAATGATATAAAGAAACATACTTCTCTCACTTGGCAGAGCGGACATTTTCCTGTCCCGTCCACGGTCTACACTCGATATCAAGATTACAACTTCTTTGATGTACCTTTGCGAGACTCAAACTCGAAGAGCAGTAGAAGCTGCCGGAATCTTCCGATCCTTAAATGAGACGAAGAACATCAACTCGACATAAACCCAGCTGTTCGTCTCAGATCAATCTCATATCTAAACAAACAATCAAAACTGCCAGGTACGAAACTTTTCGCCCTGCAGTCTGGAATTGCATTTTCTTCCTTCTGCCCCGAAGACTCTTGATCCTACAGCACTGTATCTAACTATTTTCTTGAAACAATTGGTGTCATCTGATCGATAGTCCTTGAGTCATACACTCTCAGCGGGTAGGGTTTCAAACCTTCTTCAGACTGGAAAACTAGCATCCTTCCATTTGGCCTCGAAACTCATTCTCCTAGAGCTCTCGAGACACATATGTATTTAGCAAAATAATTATTCCAATGCTGGCCGTGCAGGAGTGTACAAGCTTGAAAAGTAAAGCTGGGGTGCTGCCTGTCGCCTAGAACAGCCCGTCGACATATGTCATTTCTTTGCTTATAATGAATTAATTCCATAATATACTAGTACCTATCTCAATACTACATATATACTATTCACCTATATATAGAGAATTAACCTACCTATACTACTTATTACTACCTCATATACATATATACTATATATCTATAATATACATCATATATATGTATTAAAAATTTGAAATTTACATAATGTTTACCTAATAAAATATAAGGTGTCATGATATTTAACAACACGTTCTTCATTCAATTTACATAGCCAGCAATTGAATACTGGCTATAAATGGGAATTTACGGCCCTCTCTAGAGCCTCATAAAGCGAAGAAAAAAGAGGACAGACGTGGGAAAACAGAGAACGAGAACGAGGAGACTCTAAGAGACAAACATCTAACGTGAGGGTGAAGGGGGGGGCGAGAGAAAGAAGAAGAAAGTAAGAAGAGAAGAAACGTTGAAATGAATTGCTTACAACTTACTATAATTAACCCAACTAATTTTCTTCGCTTCTAACAGACATGGACTTAGTTCTCACTGGCGACTATCCTACACACCACAAACACACAACACACCGACACACAACACGACACAAACACACCACACACAACTCACACACACCTCTATTTAATATACATATATTAACATAATATTATAATATATATACATATTATCTAATTTGTTGTGAAAATACATTCATACTACTATATATTTCCTCTATATATATATATATATATAATATACTACCTATCAATTTAATTATCTATAAATACTCTATATTACTATATATACTTCTACCATGTGATCAGATCTACATCGTCATAGTAGACTAATATAATAATATTTACTGTACATATTCTATAATAACAAATACATTTAATATATACTATATAAATAAATAATCAAAACACCATTCACTGATTGATATATATTAAATATATAATATATATATATATATATCAGTCAACTCTCTGAAGGATGGAATTCAACCTTGAATAGCAAGGCATACTAGGGCCCATCCACATATTAAATTGTATTAAATCACAACGTTTCGGAACTCTAATTTCATCATTCATGTGAACATGCACCAAAAACAATAATTTATAAAACAAAAAGTCTATAGAACTAGATGATAGGCATCCTATATATTTAGATGTTTTCACTGTTGCATCTCATTCTAATCTTAGTTCTTAATTTCGAACGTGCATGAAGAATTTAATTTTCTCTTAAATGTTATTTTAAATAATTGTTACCCCGTTTCATTAGTCCACTTAACATAACTATAAAGATTTTTTGAACTTCTCGATTACACAACCACGATCTTAACCTATTCAACTTGAATGCGTTTATATATAAAATTACCTTTTTATTACTATTTTCATAAAACTTGGAAACGGAAATCTAATCCCTCCCTTTTTGCAAGTGCTCTTTTCCCAATTTGAACGTTAATTACATAACACACAGACATGACTACTGTAGCAATCAGATTCACGATAACATCTCTCAATACATTTATAAAATTTTACTGTTGATACTGTCTCAATGCGATCTTTACGATTCGCAGCACCTCGCACAATTCCCACGTCGAGGATCACGAGCACAGATTTTGCATCTTCTACTACGTACCAAAGCTTAGTTTGAATTCACCTCCAATTCCGCTATTAGAGACCACTCACATACTCAAGAACATACCATTTAATTACAATAAATTATCAATATATTAACCCAAACAAGTTTCACCAACAACTTGCCATATTTGAAGCGTGTTTTATCACAGCTTTAAACGCTTAGATAATAGTGATTTCAGGCCCCCATTTATAAACTACAACTTAATTTACTCTCTTATAATTTCGATGTTGTGATCCTACATTCGTTAATCTGGAAACTTGAGATTGTTCTGACGACTGTCTGGTGAGTTTCTAAGAATTTCTGATTTGTAAATACCTTTGAGATTACTTCCATTTTAATTGTTACCATTAATACAGAATTTTGAATCATTCAAATTGCTTTATTTTGGTAATAACCTCTAAGCTATCATTTAACTGATGGACGAGCGAAGTTGAAATTTTCTCTTTAAATATGTCCACCTCTTCTGAAAAAAAATTCCTTTATCCCTTTCTTATGGGTCTGCATCTTATGCTTACTGTTCTTAATATATATGTATACATATAATTAAATTTAAATGGACAGAAGAGATTCTTAATTTTAGAAGGAAATTTTCTGATACTTTAAACTCATGTCACCTCTTCTGATATTTATCAAGTGTATTCACTGAGATGAAATTACATCTCGATAAACGTCTTGTGATTCAATAAAGTTTAATATGCTGGAGGCCTAGATTTGCCTTTCCTATTCAAGATATATATATAACTAAGTATATACATATAAATATATATACTATATATAATATTAATCCTATATATATACATATATCTACCTATATATATATATATAGATAATATATATATATATATTATCTTTACAATGCTCTTCTTTGGTCTCATCTTTAAATACTTTAAATTATTTTTATCATGGCTTCCAGAAATGCTCTCTTCAGTATCTTTAAAGAATTGTTTTACTTTCTTCCAAATTATGGCTTCCGAAACCAAATCATAAACCTACCTATCTTTCATTCTACGTATTACATTCACAACAAAATTAACCCTATTAGTAACTCAACTCAATCATCAATTCCCAATAATGAGTTAATGATTAAAGCTTATGAAAGCAAATTCCTGGAAGCATTCCAATCACCGAATATTAAAGGATTCTTACAGTGTAATCACCGGATATTATCAGGTTCTTGCGGTGAAATTATTGGATATTACCGGATACTTGCAAAGTAATCACCAGATATTTTATAATTTTTTAATATAGGTTTGAGATTGTCAAATACACAGTTTAAAAAAATATGCCGTTACTAATTAAAATATTCCACAAACATAATTTCATAATTACAAAAAATAATTTAAAAATAATTTTAGCTCGTATTGCAACAATGTTGCCACAATTGTGTTGTCCACCGGCCACATTTGACCATTGGCCATGGGAATGCCCATTCCCCTCCATAGAGTGTCATATAATTGATATTTATATTTGTTCGCATTTGATATAAATTTTTCTTTCTTTTTTAGTCCTTTTTCTATTTTTCCTTTTCTTTGTCTCTCTCTCTC
Organism: Trachelipus rathkii; assembly: GCA_015478945.1. Taxonomy (NCBI): domain Eukaryota; kingdom Metazoa; phylum Arthropoda; class Malacostraca; order Isopoda; family Trachelipodidae; genus Trachelipus; species Trachelipus rathkii. Next base: position 12,298 of record JABUQX010059353.1, on the reverse strand, counting down.
TCTCTCTCTCTCTCTCTCTCTTCTATATATATATATATATATTATATATATTATACTATATATATATATATATATATATATATATCATATATATTACAACTATACTATATATTATATATATAACTATCATTTCTATATATATATATACTACTATATATATATATAATATAAATTATCGAATGGGTAGCATCGGCATTCGCAAACCTTGAACATCGAAATCCTTCATCAATCTGCATACAAATTTTGCTTTTTTAGAGAAGCCTAACTGCTTAATTTAAAGTAATAAAAGTTTAGGAAAAAAAAAAAATTAAAAATGGGTAGAATTTATTTTAGGAAACATGACAGTACAAAATTAAAAAAAATTTAATCCGTTATTTACAGCCACATTACCCTTACCCGAACCCCCCAATAATATATAAAATATATATATTATATTAATATATATATAATAAATATTATAATATATATATATATATATATATAATAATATATATATACTATCATATAATTTATATATATATCATATATAAGTATTTATATATAATATATATATATATATATATAATATATATACTATAATATAATATATATTTACTTACTTATCTTAATATCAATTTTTTTAAATAAATATTATTAAAGGAATATATTTACTATTTTCTCTTAGATATATATATAAATATTATATATTAAATATATACTATATATATATATATAATATATATCTATATATACCTAATATTCATAATCATAGACCTCAACAACAGAATAAGTAACTTAATCAACTTCAGTATGAATAAAAATTGATACCATTACACCGGAAAAATAAACCATAAAACCATAAAACCAATACAAGAAAATTATATCGAACAATATAAAAAATTGAGACATCACAAACACAACCCCTAGCAACACACGAAGCCATCTTTAAACAAAATAATAAAATCCCCAGCCCTAAAAATCAATTCAACATCATTATGTCACTATTCCAAAATAAGTCATAAACCTAAAATCCGCGCAAATAGATTAACAATTAAACGACCTAAAAAAAATTGAATAATAACTCTGAAAATCCCCAATTGACTCAGTTATAAATGCTTAACACCATCAAAGTATCTCAAAAACTCACAAACAGAGGGTCCTGTCAAGTTATCCAATATTCGCCTCAAACACACTTATAAACTAAAGCCATAAAACGCTGACCCAAATCTTCAATATAGCTTAGCAAATTAACACTATCCTTCCTTTCTGGAAACATGTACTAATAACCCCCCATATTAAAACCTAACAAACAACCCAATAACCCAGCTTCAAGCAGACCTATATCATTGCTCTCTACAATTTCTAAAGTATTCGAGAGATTAATCCTAAATAGAATCTCCCATACTATCTATCCTCCTCTCAGATACCCAACATGTATTCAGACAAAAACATTCCACCACTACATTACTGACCAATCTAACACAAAGCATTCTCACAGGATTTAGCCAAGCTCTACCAAACAACTCAGCAAAAAACATAAACAAGATTTTCGATACAGTTCCATGCCACCTCTTACTAAATAAAGTATTAAATACATAAATAAATATCAATGACAAGAAAATAATTGCAAACCAAGAGTCATGCAAGGAAGTCACACCTCCTGCACATACAAACTATGTAATGGAAACCCCCAAGGCGCCATTCTATCACCAAAGCTGTTCAATCTTTTTATGCACAACCTACCTTAACCCACAACCCCATCTATAAAAATCAGCAGCTATGCAGACTACCTAACAATCAGTCCAAAACTCCGCTATAAAACAGCAATATCACAATCCAATAAGCAAAAATTAGAAGTAAATCTCTTTGAATAATAACAGGCTGTCTCCCTTCCACTTGGATCCATCACTTACTAACCGAAACAAAAATTCTTCCAGTAAGTGCCCATCTTGACATGATGAGTGTTGCCAATTATATACAGCAAGTCACTTTCAATAGACCACTCCCTACATCATACATTACAGCTCAGCCAATTCCACCGAAAAGGAAAAAGATCACATCAGCTTAGACATTTACAACAGGTTCCCTTCCTCGCCCCCAGATGTTCCCATCATTAAAATCATCCTTACTCATTTAACCCAAAAAAACGATCTCCGCATATCCAAACAACACCATACTCCAGGCACGCCCGCCCGAAATATCCCCCACAGAAGAAACTCTGAACCGTCAAACCAGAGTAATGTTGTCCCGTTTAGGGTCTGACCACCATCCCTCCCTTCAAGAATATAAATATAAAATTTATAACGCCCCCTTCCCTCACTGTCAAGGATGTCCCTCCCTGACAAGTGACGATAAAGGACATTTTCCGCTAGATTGCTCGGACCTAACGAACATTAGAAATAGTTTTGACACATTTTCACAATATCTCATGAACCCCCGTTTCACATAGGAGAGGAGTGGGGGCAACCAAGTAAGTAAGTATATATATATTATATATTATTATACTAATATATATTATAATATATATATATTATAATACTATACATATATAGTATCTATATATATCATACTAATATATATATATAAGTATATATTAATATCATATCATAATAGTATAGTAATATAATATATATATATATATCACAAATTAATAGACGAACGACTCCAAAATGAAATTATGAATCCGTGTTCCGAGTTCTCATCGCACGCAATTTACAGAAGTAAACAATATACTTTTGAGATTGAGTAATTCAGTGTTGTCGCTAAGGGCTCTTCACATTCCTCTCTTCTCATCTTTTAGAAGGAAAAAAATATAGAATATTTTTGAATGTGAATCATTAATCAAGAATACCTTAAAACATTTTAAATCTTCATGTCAATTTAAGGAGTCATCCTTATTACACAATATTCCATCCTAATTCATCCTAAATCGTATTATTCTTTTTCTGCACATTAGAAAAAGCAATATTTTACATAAATTGACGCATTTTTTTAACGAAATGATATATTTTGTTATGTTACTTAGTTGTCAATAGTGGAAATAGAGATGAAGAATTAGTTTGAAGAGTGAAAGAAATCAGCAAAGACAATGAATGGTTCATATGACATTTAACAATATAAATTAAGGTAATGAATGAAATATATGACAATTCAAATTGTAACTGTTTAACGGAACGTATGAAATCAATTACTTCCTCTTAATTAAGCGGTTTCAAGAATTATATAATTAGAAACTATATAACCATTGACATAAATATTTATACAAATTTAGATTTCATTTGCTATATACACATTTAACAATAATAAGGCTGACTTATCGCTTATCACTCATCAAATTATATTTTTTACGATGCGGTAAAGCAGATTCCTCAAAAATCTGCCTAAATTATCTGAACCGAGCTGACATAAGATCAAATTGTATTAACTTAATTTACTTTATATTTACACATTTACATCTGTAAATTTAATACTTATATAGGAAATAAACAAAATCAAGTTTAAATTTTTTACTGGTTTTAGATAAATTAAACTTAAAAACACCTGCCTAAAATACATAGGAGCCCAAATTATTATCTGAAACGAGTCTAACATGAATAATGTATTATACACAATTGTAGATTCTTTGCTAGTACAGAATTTATAACAATATAAATAAAACTGACAACTGCTTTTATCAACATTAAATGTTGTAAAATTTTCTTACGTGCAGCATGATACCTCAAACCACCTGTCCTAAATTACCTCAGCGAGCCCAAATTATTCCTGAACCTCACAACATGTAATACATATATTTTATAACAACTTTATGATTTCCTTTTGCTATTAACATTTTATACCAATATATAAATAAATTCATTCGATTTTATCACTTCACCAAATTGTAAATATTTTAATTTGTGCAACAACGTTTCGATGAAAAATCTAACAAAATTAACTAGTGAGCCCAAATTAATTATCTGAAAAACCTCAGGACATGACCACAAATTATACGAAATTTAGATTTCCTTTCTATTATTACACACATAACAATATAAATAAGATTCACTACGCTTTATCACTAAAGAAATAGTAAAATATTTTACGTTAATAATAGTAAATATTGACAATCTTCCTAATTAACTAGAGCCAAATCTATCTAAACCGATCAAACAATGAATCATAATTATATATAAATTTAGATTCCTATTGCTATTAAATTAAAACAATATAAATAGCCCCTTGACTCGACTTCCTATCGAATACATCAAATGTAAAATATATGACAGTTGTGAAAGGAGATACCTCAAACACCTGACACTAATATACCTAGGATTCCAAATATTCTGAAAACCTATCTAACGGAGTCTTAAGTACGTCAGCATATAAAATCCTACACTAAATTTAAGAATTCCTCTTTATTTCACAACACATAAGTCAACCACATAACACATATCATACCAAACTAAATAAAACTTAGACAACGTATACACTACTATAAACTGTCTTGTAAATTTTTACGGTTGTTGCAAAGCAAACCTCATTATATCTAAGTAAATTAACTAGAGCCCAAATCTATTACTCTGACAAATACACACCCAATAACCATCATCAAACACACAATCTAGACCTAAACTTCACTTCGCTGACTATCACACCAGGCTCAACTTAACAAATACAAACAAATAAGCTACCTACCTCTCCTCACTACTACAATTGTAAATATTTCACTGTTGTTGCAAAGAAAACCTCATAACACATGCCCCTAAACACATATACCATCAGACGCAGCCTCACAAAACAACAACCCAGAAATAAATCATCACATATGAAACACATCCGCAGAATTAAAACAATGAAAATCATCCCAAAAACTTATAAAAAGATTTCTTTGCTCTATTTAGTCTAAAACAATATAAATAAGCTGACTACGCTTATCACTACCCATCAAAATATAGCGAGAGCAAAAAATACTTCACGGCAATGCAAGGAAGAACCTCAAACACCTCGCCACCCCTTCTACAAACTTATAACCTAGAATCTCCAAATTATTATCTGAAAACCATCTGAAAATAAATATTCACACAAATTAGATTTGCGTGTGTCGTGAATACACACAATATAAATAACTTGACTTAATGCCTATCACTACATCAAATTGTAAATATTCATCGCTCAATGTATTCGCATATATAAGAACTAACCACACTGCGCCTAATACATATATCTTCCTCCACTATAAACTAGTAATTCTCACTATTTACTTAAAGGCATATATAACAAAATTTACCTTGTAGATAATGACACCAAAGTAGTCCAAATACATTGAGTAACTAAAATAATAAACTTATGACAACGCTTTATCACCACTTAAAAGAGCGTATGTAATATACTTTATCTAACCCCAGTTTAGTAGCCAAAAGCACCATGAATATTAAAACACACCTGCCTAAATTACCTAGAGCCCAATTTATTATCTGAACCTCAATTCCGCAATTGCGAAATACCATAATACCATATCTACAAAATTATAGATCTTCTTTGCTACTGCCACATAACAACTACAATAGAATCAATTATACGTCTTATCACATACCTATCAATTATCTATATTCAGCTGATTTGTAAGAGCAAAGGCACGATTACCTCCACACTACTTTCCTCAAACAACTATAGAGAAGTCCTCCAAATTTATCCCCTAAGAGAGAAACACTATCCATGAAAACCATCTAAACGAATGCCAAATAATGACAAATTATACTCATCAGCTCTTGGAGCTAGAATGATCTATTTGGTTCTAATTACACCTTAAACTAACCTATGATAACATATATAAATAAGATTGACTTACGCTATATCATCACTACATTCAAAGTGTAATATTTAGTTCAAATAGCTAGACAAACTCTACACATACGCAGCATACCTCTTAAACACCTGCCTAAATTAAACTAGGAGCCCAAATTATATCTCAAACACGATCTAACATTGAATATCTATCATTATAAAATACATTATCTCATAGAATTCTATCTTTAGCATATTATATAAAAAAACTATAGTAGAGAGAGTAGAGCAGCCACCTCCTTCTGTTTAATCAAACATCATCGGAGATAAGCTATACCTAAGAGAATAAACGATCAACGACTACTCATCTCAGCTAAGAAGATCTCGACCACGAGTAACGGCTATCAGATACTATCTGCAGTCATCTCTAACTATTACCTTAGCACTCCCAGATATCAACTATATTTATCTCAAACCGAGACCTCCTATCAAGATTATTTAACTCCAGTCATATCTTATGCTATAGCTCATAAAATATATGAATCATTGCTCTAGAGAATACAGTCCACCTATATATCAACGACATACAGTATATAAGTAACACTAATATGAGACAACGACTCCGATACAAGTTTACTACCACCGCATCAGTGTTAACTAACAGTCATAATGTATATCGCAACTTATATCTCTGCAACGAGTTGGTGCGGTCGAAGAGAAAGCATTATACTCTCTACCAACATCAATAGCGTACTATCTCCACCCGTCGTAGACCAATGCAGTATCGTCATATATCTCATGATATCTGCTCAAGGATTCAATTCTAATCTGAACTATAAGTTCCAGCAGATATAAGTAGAGCTATGGATCATACTCATATTGAAATACATCGACTTATTATTCGTCGACATAACAAATTAAGATTCTTGCCTAAGTTATCACAGCTATAACAATAGACAAAATAGCCTCTGGGCACTTATCCCTTTTAAATTCACTACTAAACACATGTTTACGTTGTGTCAAGATATACCTTCAACACACCGCCCTAATATCTAGCCCCCAAATTTATATCGAAGAATCATAGATTCCCCTCTAATACCCAATGCAATAGCAGAATTTATAAAAGAGTCTCCTAGATTTCTTTGCATTATTGACACCTAAGATGTATACATTAATAAATGATAAGCTTATGAACTACGTCTTATATATTAGGAACTACATACCGATCCATGTCATTACCAGTCGAGTACACTATACTAGATGAGTACGTGTCTCACTATGCAGTATGTCCTCATGCAAGAGAGATAGGTATGGAGATTAACGCTCATCCAAAACTAAATGCATTAATAATCCAATACACTCAGACTGAGCATATGTATTTATGTGGAGTAGATTTAATCGGTAATCAAGTATACCAGTAAGTCCTCCGATAGATACATTAAACATAATGAACACATATTCAATAACTAATTTTTAGATTCTTCTTATAAAAATATATATAACCAAAAAAATAAGCTTGATATACTATTAAACTTAGCTATATTTTTATCATACTAAATAAAATGTTATGAAAGTTGTACAATGTTCATGATATTAGGGGCATATAAGGAAGAACTCAAACACTATCTGATATCTAAAATTACCTTATAGGATCGGAAAATTTTAAATCTTGAAACCGATAATATCTTAAACATGAATACATCATTTATAACTAAATTTATATTTTTTTTTTTGCTATTACAACATAAACAATATAAAAACTGACTACCATATACTATCATACTAATACTAATAATTAATCTAAAAATATTATTGTAACAATATATATTGCAATGACAGGTAGTAGCCAACAACCTAACCTATACGGATGACCATCAAACAACCACTGGCCTTAAATAACTTAGGAGCCCAAATATATCCTTGAAACTCTGCAGAGGCACGTCTCCCTTTAATCAATTATGAATATACCAATGCTCAATTTTCCATATAAACAAACAAAGTCTAATCTTCCTCTCTTTATTGGCGGTCTATTATCACATATAAAAACATTAGCAACGCTATAAGAGACAAATCCAGCTACTATCACCTCTATAAACGACCACCATCCAAATTAAATATTTTGCTGGATTGGCTTACTACAAGAAAAAAAACTATTGTACCCTCAATAAACACACCTGTCACCCAATGCTTAACCACCTAAATACCTTATTTTAAGCACACTACAAGACTCTTTTGAAAATAAAAGCCTCTGATACATAGTCATCAATCTAATCCAGAGGTTAATAGCATATTTATATACTGACCAGCTATAACTTAATTTACAACTCGAGCCAATACATCTATTGCTAAAACACCATTACTTAAGATCAGCTTGACAATAACGACATTTATCGTAATCATAACATTCAAATTATTACAAATTTTTTTCCAACAGATTGCTCATAATGGACATAAAACCTAACTCTATATATTAAGCACACATTGCCTTAAAATTTATACCTAGTATGAACCCAAAGGATTTATGCTGTGAAACCTAATAGCTTACACAATATGATATAATATCTCAAAGAATATTTATGTGAGCAATATTTCGATATCATTTCACTATCTATGCAAACAATTACATATCCATAGATATATACATTATATTAGTCTTGATCGTTTTTATCACACACCAAATAGTAAATATCGTAGGTTATGTGGCTATAATGTCGAATTTATCTCCGTCATTTACCGTTTTCCGCGTGAAACTTGTCATATTTTATAGGAGCTTTACCAAATATTTCTAATCTGATCTATTGTTTAGACATTATTGGTAGTAAATACCTACAATACTACTAGTTATATAACAAATTTAGATTTCTTTGGCATTTCACATATTCAACAATATACATAAAATATAGTAACTGTACGACGCTTTTAATATACATACTTATACAACAAGTAACGTATACTTTACACAGATAATACTGTAAGTCAGAAATTTCCTCAAATTAAATTAGTAAGCCAACAATTGATTATCTATTAAAAGCATTCTACTAATGACAAGACAATTATAAAAATTTAGTTACTTTGCTATTTACCACCTATACTTAAAACAAAATTATAAATAAGATTTATAAATAATTCACTACGCGTTATCCACTAAATCAAATTTATATTAATATCATCGTACGTGTTTGTTGTGCATAAAGGGCTATTTTTGAGAACAGCTGTGTAAAGACACTAGTGGTCTTAAATATATCTCATACTAGCGGAGCGACCCTATAATTATTGTATCAGAATAGACGAGCATATTCCGTAAGTCTGGACTGAACATAGCGATGTATTATTTATATAACACGAAGTTTCTTCAAGAGTGTCTATTTCGCTATATATACTCTTCAGTTATTTAAACACAAAAAATAAATAAGCTATTTACATAATCACTAATATTATACTAAACTATAAATCAATATTATTGTTGTAATATAAATTAGTACAATGTGCAAAGGAATACTACAAACACCTCGCCTTAAATAGCCTGATCGAAAAATATAGTTATTATCTTATGTAACCTCACTAAAAATAAAAAAATGCTAACATGCGTCTCAAAACGGAAACACAGTAGTTCCCAAAATTTGAAAATGTTTTTCTTTATATTATATTTATATATATATATATATATATTATACTTATTTAAACAGATAAACAATATTAAATAAGCTTAACTATTAATACTTTATCAAAACATCAAATTGTAAATATTTTTACGGTTTATCAAAGATATAGTACCTTACAAAACACCTGTATACCTAAATTATAACTAGTAGAGCCCATAAATAATTATTATCTGAAGCCGAATATATACATGATATTTACTAATTATATATAATATATTAATAACAAATATTATAGAGGAGGAGTGAATTCATTTATATTATTACCACAATGAAAACAATATTAAAAAAACTTACTCATACGCTATAACATACCTTCAATTTATATTAAAATATTTTGCTCATGTTGTATGCTCAAGAATTTGATCGCTCAAACACCTGAGCCTTAATTGTAACACATTATTTGAAGAAACCACCTTATTTCTGAAACCGATCTAACGTATAGATGCTACATCAATTATAACAAATTTAACTGTTTCTGCTATATACTTCACACAATTTATATGAACCTAACATAAATAAGTTGACTACGCTTGGATCAGCTACTTATTAAATATGAAGTATAGAAATACTTATATATGTTAAAATTTAACGTGCATGACACCCCAATCTAAACACTCCTCTCTACATACTTAATAAGGCACGGCAAGCAATAAGTTACAACTCTGTTGTACAATACAATACATATTATTTACAAATTTAGGATTCTATTGCTATTGCCACATTTAATACAAATAAAGGTCATGACTACGTTTTAGCACTACACCATAATATGTAAATGCTTTATAGTAGTTGTTGAGCAAAGGATAGTATAACCTCAATTACACTTCCTAATAATTAAATATAGGTAATGGACCCAAATTATTATCTGAATAACTATGATATTAGACATGAATAAATATTATAACAAATTTAGATTTCTTCATACACATTTAACATATAATAAATAAGCTTGAGATTAACGTCATTTATCACCATCTAATATTAAATTTTATATTTTTGACGATGCTGTAAAGTAAGATTACCTTCAAAATTAAATTAGGAGCCCAATATTATATCTGAACCGATCAACATGAAGACATAAATTATAAGAATATTTAGTATTCTTTACTTTGCTATTATGCACATTATTTACAATTAGTATAACTTAAAACTTGACTACCCTTATTCACAACATTACAAATACCACACAAGTCCATATAATCACTATTCACCGTTGTGCAAAGAGATTACCTCAAAATACACACTGCCTTCAAAATACCTAGAGCCACAACACAAATACATATCATATCATAATACCATATACCGATCTAACATGACAATAAACTACTAACTCACTCAACAAATTTAAGACTCATCTTCTAAACCCGCAAATTAACCCACAACCTACTCAATCTAACCTACACACAAATAAATAATCATATGAAGCGCCGTCGACACCATAACGCTTTATTACAACATAACACTCTACCAAAATATGAAATAATTTATCAAATTTTGCATAAGGATAATATCCTATAACACCTGCTTAATAACTATTAAGTAGATAGAGCCAATTATGATCTGAATAAACTGATATCTAACTATGAAACACATATATAACAATTGTCACGATTTTTTCTTATATACATTATTTAATCAAATATCAGCAAAACACATAAGCATTATGACATACGCTTATTAACACTAAAAGAAATGTAAATTTCTGTTACCATATTACAATATTGGCTAACAGGATAGATACCCTCAAACACCCTGCCTAAATATACCGCGATCTATCCCGATAACAATTGTCTACCTAACTTACCACAATAACCAGCAACACACACCTACTACCACCTAAATGAAATAAACGAAACATTATCAACTACCCAAATAAAATAATTGAAACCTCGCATCCTACCTCATACATACTACCCCATTTAAAATACAATATCGATAATATAAAGCTGACTACTGCATAATTACTTCATTCACAAATTTTATAAATTAGTTACTATATGTTATATGAGCATATAAGAGAGAACCTATCAAACACTATGCCTAAATAACTTAGGAGCCCATAATAAAATTATATACTGAACGATTATATATATAAACATGTAAATTATATCATTTTAAAAACAATATTCTAATTCTTTCATAATTACACATTATAAAACTAATATGAAATAAGCTTGTAACTTCACCTTTATCTACCCCAACTATCAATTTATTAATATAATATTTTGTACGTTGTTCAAAAGGAGATACCTCAACACCTGCCTAAATTACCTATTATTCATGATCAATTATATATCTTAAATAAGAAATCATTTAACATTAATTGCCATCTTTATTCACTAAAGAGTAAATTTCTTGTTTAGAATAAACACAACATAAATAATGAAAGTACAATTTTTTTTAACTTAGTACTTCAGGAAATTGTACTTTGGAATATTTCAACTATTATCATCATTTGTTTGAATACCTTTAATACCTCAACGGAAGTTTATTGAGCACAATAATATATTTATCCTTCTTCAAAATTTATGTATGAATAAATACATCATTATTAAAAAATTAATTTTCTTTTGCTTTAGGTTACCTTTTAAACAATAAATAATATAGCTTATGACTATACGTTTTATCAATTCACCAAATTGTAAATGCTCTTAGTTTTATACAAAGAGATACCTCAATTACCTTTTACCTAAATAACTATAGTAGGCCAATCATAATTATATTATCGGAAAACTGATTTATAACATGAATATATATATAATTATTATATAACAAAATTGATACGTTCCGATTGCTTTCCAATTACACATTAACAATATAAATAAGCTTATATACGCTTATATCACTCATTTTAAATTATTTTATTAATTTTTTAACTGTATTATGTTTAGTAT